>KN883338.1:893-19714 GCA_000934455.1 Apostichopus parvimensis | reverse complement strand
AATATATCATATATCGTGTCGTATATCATATAGGGATGCATGAACGTTATTTTCAGAATCCAAATCTAAATCTGAAAAAAGGTATCAGGTAATAACAAAAGGTAAATTAAGATCATTGTAAATAGGTGATACAATTTTGATAATCAGTGTATGTATTACAACATGTAGGGAAAATGTGAACATGATTTTAAGAATCCAAACTTACATATGATATTTGTTTCTTTAAATTAAGTAACAGGTAATTAACTAAAGGTAGATTAGGATCATTGTAAATAAGTTATACAATTTTGATAATCAGTGTATGTATTACATCATGTAGGGAACATTTCAACATGATTTTAAGAATCCAAACCTACATCTGAGATTTTTAAATTAAGTAACAGGTAATTAACTAAAGGTAGATTAGGATCATTGTAAATAAGTTATACAATTTTGATAATCAGTGTATGTATTACATCATGTAGGGAACATTTCAACATGATTTTAAAGCAGCATTTTGCGTTGAGCCACAATTTTTCCTCAATTTTTGAGTTTTTATCATAATACAATCACAAACGACCAAAGTAAGACTTTCTCATATTTGTTACCCCACGGTGAACGGTTATTAGCAAGTAATTAAGGCTATTATACGATTCTGACATTTGTGTCTCCCAGACACATCTGATCAGTATTTATCACATGCAGCACTGCAAAACCGCCATTTCAAATTCAACCAATCAGTGCACACATGTTTATGTATGACCTGGGGCTAAGAATAGACTCACTCATTGGTAATCCCTCAGCTTCGGTACGCTATTAGTAGTGCAGTAAAGTATACACACACGCAGGCCGACTGTACCTACTAGTAAGTAGTTAGCAAAGCATTAAGTGTTGCAACATGCACACATGATTTTTGTTTTCTATTTTCGTTACGTATCGTATTCTAATAGATATGGCATAACTGTTCCTTTGCGTATTCCATCTCCTCAGCTGAGTTTGTTTACTGTTTACATTGCTATTCAAATTACCTTGTCCGTTATACATATTCACAAGGTTCCTATAAGTGGGAGGAGTGTATCAAAGCCAAAGATTCAAAATACGAATGTCAGAAAAATGTCATTTTTTTGCACTTTTCGGGATTATTTTGAGTTGAAACTTTTCAGTTAGCTTAGTTTACTTCATTGGTATAGTATCATATAATATCCTAGGATTGGAAAATCTCGAGAATCAACGCAAATTGCTGCTTTAAGAATCCAAACCTACATCTGAGATTTGTTTTCTGAAATTAAGTAACAGGTAATTAACTAAAGGTAGATTAAGATTATTGGTAATAGGTGATACCATTTTGATAATCAGTGTATGTATTACATCATGTAGGGAAAATTTGAACATGGTTTCCAGAATCCAAACCTACATCTGAGATTTTTTATTTTAAATTAAGTAACAAGTAATTAACTCAAGCTATATTAAGATCATTGTAAATAAGTTATACCATTTTGATAATCAGTGTATGTATTACAACATGTAGGGAAAATTTGAACATGATTTTAAGAATCCAAACCTACATCTGAGATTTTTTTTTTTTTTAATTAAGTAACAAGTAATTAACTAAAGGTAGTCGTAACTTAGAGTCTAAGTATGATTCAGAATGCACCATTTGACGTTATTTGTTTCCGGTGAGGAGCCTTCATTGGAGACTCATACATGAGATACTTTCACATGGGGGTTGGCGTCAATATTCCCAACGCAGCACCCTATATTTATAAAACACTTTATTCACATGTTGCCCGTTAATAAAGATTCATTTAAATAATTAAAGCAAAGGTAAAAGTGGGAGTTAATTGACATTTATTAGGGAAGTTTGACTTTAGAGCTACGTGAGCTCATTGGTTGGTCTTTTAAAATGTTATTTATTCTAAGAGTGTACCGAAAACACATCTACATAGGAGTCGAATACATAAACCGAAGAACAGTTCCTCTTTTATGAAATACTTCATTTGTATCTGGATATGGATCAATCGGTCAAGGGGACTTCGGGTACCCCCCTCCCCTCCTTCACTCCACATTTGACTCCATTCAATATTATACTTGAATTACCTGATCACAGAGCTAGACAGATTTTCTTCGTATAAAATGCTTCCATTTACGCAAAGCTAACAAATATTCGCTTGTATTAGTATCCTTTACGTTTTCTTAGCTTTTCTGTGAAGCAGATCTTCGAGTTGATGTGTGCCTGGAAGTGGAATGGACAACCTTGTGTTAGTTTCTTTCACAGAAGTGTCATTACATTATTCATTTCATTTCTTATTTCGTCTTCTTTGAAAGTGCTTGAAAAGTTTTTCTTAATAGGACATGTGTACTAGGGTAAAGCAAAAACATCAGCAACATGTGCAAAGGCATCGACTACAACACCTTACAAGTTTCTAACCTATGTCACTCTGTGTAACATACTCAATGTCACAGAATGATCAATTGTAGCGTTATTACTCGATTACGCATTTATAACATCACACAAAACGACAGTTTAAACATCATCATTACAGTTAACGCCATTACAGAGTGGCATAATTTTCTTTTATAGAAAAACTATTATTTACACTGTAAAAGCTGATGACTCCATATGAAAAATTAACTGCAGGATTTCTTCTAATATCATATCACTTTGGTCCCATGTTTTCACGAATTGTATATTACTTTTACAACGTGACGTAATATGTATTTGGGATCTTCAGGATTAGTAACCAAAACATAAAGCAGAAAGAGGTCAATCCACGGTACCCTCTCTCATCTCTAAACACCTTTAACGAAGACCTAAGGATGACCTAAGATTGAGTTTTACCCTCACACATCATACTAACCACGTTGACAGAACTTAATTTTTGAACGTTCTACGTCTATTCAACATTTATATTTCTATCAGGAGCGCCGATCAGGAGCGATCGGCCAAGTTTAACGAAAATGCGTGCAATGTATGAAAACGCTCTATAAGAGATTCTTATTTTTAAGAACAAGCGCGAGATGGAGAGAACATGCACTAGTTTTAGCTAGTTATGTGCATATAAGTATCAATACGTAACCTAGTGCCATCAGTACATCTGGCAAGAAATAATAGTTCCTTCATGCTGGCATTGATGACTCGGGGTAACATCTAGATTATTCCTGGGTTATTATTTTGACCTGCACTTGCAATCCTGTTTAGCGATAAGGCAAAACAGTTGTTTATCAATCCACTTGAACTTTGCAATCTGCCGGTTGTCGCTCCTTATAACATATTGTCCATATGGCATCACCGTTTTCTGTTACAAATATGTGACGTACAGCCAAGTACCAAACAGATATCTACATTCATTGCTGGAATAACACGAATCTTTGCATAATACACTTAGGTAATTGTTGGTGTTATGAGGTTACGCCAAAGTTTCACAAAAGTACGCAAAGTCCTTTGAATCATAACTAAACAGGCCAGGTTGGATATCATTTTAAATATGTTAACTTAGGTTACGTTAACGTTAAATAAAAGTCAAAATAAAATAAAATAAAACTGTTAGCAAACTGCTTATCCACCAGAGAGCCTGTGTAAGAGAATGTGTAAAAGTAAGTTGGCCTGACGTTTCGATCCCAGGAGGATCTTCTTCTTCAAAGGCTGAATGACAAGTAACAGTAACAGAAGGGACATAAACACGCACAGAATAAAATAAAAGTCATCCAACTCATTTAAAACTAAGAGATCAAAATGTCTAGGTATTCATGCAACTGTCTGATTGACTGAAATTTTACGTGAGGATCACTTAATCGCAAACTATACTCTGAAAAGGAAAACGTTTAAATTTTTGCCTATAAGAAAACGCACCTTAAATGATTGATGGAATATTGAAGACAAAACCGCCGTACAAGACGTAAATCAAATATAATTGTATTAGATTGTATTTTAAGAATGTGAAGAGAGTTAAAAACTATACCACCAATATTTTATTGCAAACAAATAGAAATCAAACCCCTCCTTGCTTGGAATCATACGGGCACTTCAATGTTCAAACAATTACGCTGATTGCGATGCACTGCAACACTGGGTCGCTGTTCGAAGAACCTCGGATTTGAATCTGACACAAAAGTATTTTGCAGAAAACGTATATCTTGCATAATTCAGGTACAATATTGCTAAACGGAGGTCTATATGAAACCAAAAATGAAATTTATCAGTTGTACGCCAATTTATCGAGAACAGTTGAGAATATGCATGTTAAATCAGCCGTTTCTTTGTAAAAAGTTATAACAGGTTTGACCATAGGTAAAACATTAACTTCAAAAACTATGTTGGTCCGTCCCGGACAAGAAGTAATAACCAGTTCAGACCTGACTTTCAGAAATTACATTATTTATAAAAACAAATTATAGGATCTAAAGCGCTATTAGAACAATTATTGTTTTACAATGACTTGTAGGGAGAAAAAATAGCAAATATACGACCGACTCCGTCGCTTTCTATCGGTCTATCATTGTCAGATACAGAACATCGATCCCTCTAACTTACCGTAACTGAATATTGACTACTCTCAAGAACCGTTGCTATGACAAAATATGCTTGGTCAACATTTTGAAGACATCTCGCAATTCCTATAACCACACTATTTCGGATGTGATCCTAAAAGGCATTGGATTTCTATGTATCACGCGACACAGTTCGCCTCTGCAAAGACAGCTTGTGGACTCAACGCCTTGGCACCATTTTCTTGCACATTCCTTTCTTATCCCATGTCCATCCTTTTAACCTTCAATACCGATTACTTCCCATTGTTATAAGCTTTATAGATTATATCTACATCTGGTAATCTCGCCATTATTGCAGTATATATGTAGTTTGCTAACATTTTTGTCTTCCCTCTTAGTTTGCTAGTAGTTTCCTGTATCTTCTGTATTCGATGATCTCCTTTCCCATATAGTTGTACGGAAGTGGACAATTATTTTGTTATAATGTATCATTGAATGTTTTCTACACCAGCGACGTAGCCAGGAATTTGCAAGGGGGGGGGGGGGGGGGCACATTCTGCGATTGATATGGGGGAGGGGTCTGAGGTGAGCAATTTTTGAACAATTGAAGGTCCTTAGATGCAATCTGGTGCAATGTTTTGCCAGTTCATCATTATCATATGATATCATATTATCAGTGGATTTTATTTCTAGTTTGAATTATATTTCCACATGTTCTCTTACATATTATATCAGAAAGACAGACATAGTGCTCTTTTAAAAATTTTCCAGTAGGATGATTCTTGTTTATTGTCCAATGTCTGGACTTTAATAAATTTGACGAACTTAACTGATGGACAATATAAACTTTCATATTTAGCAGTGTAATAATTATGTATAGGAAGCGCGTATCACGTACGATTGCTAGCTTAGCTACATAACATGCTGTTCGTGCAACAACTTATGACGAATCATAGAAAGGTTGAGAACGCACGTTGTCGTCGTCGTTGTGCATCAGGTTCGTGACACTCCATCGAGTGCGGTTAGGTAGGCTAAATGTATTTTATTACGCAGTGGCCAACTGTAGGCTGGTAATAGGGCATAGGCTAAATTTAGCTAATTGCATCTGCCAAACCAAGTAGCTGAATCAACAGGCCTGAATGTTAATATGGTTATAATCGAGTTAACGGAGCTGACGAGTATTCAAGATCAAAAGAGCACTGACAAAATACCATGCAAAAAAACCCAACAGTTCTTAACATTTTTTCGACACTGAAAGGGAGGGGGGAGCAGTCGCTCCCCTTGGCTACGTCCCATTTCTACACGTCATACTTTGGGGCATCTGTGCATTAGCTATCACGAGAGACAATCAACAAACATAATCCTAAACAGTTTCATTACTGGTGTGTTATAAATATCAGAATTCAAATTTAGATTAAATCTACCATCATATTTTAGGAACAATATCCAATGTCTTAATAATTGCCGTAGCAGATATTGCAGAAGTAGCAAATGTAGCAAATGTAGGGAGAGGTTCTATAAAAAATTAGCGTAATAACCCAATGTCCTATGTTGCGAGTAAGTTTATGGTCGCGTGGAAATATTTTTGCACATATTGGGATACACTTTTTATAATGTATTATGGTTGTATATTTTGTCTTTTGCAGAAATGTTTTGTATGAATTCTAACAAGATGAAGATGCTTTGGGTCATGGTAATTTTGTCCAGCGTTCTTGTCGGAGGTATCTATCTTTGTTTATAATGTTTATAAATGATATTCCTTCTCTAGTAGAAGCTATGCACCTTTATAAGGTCAATATTACTTTACAGTATTTGTTTGTAGAAACAGCCCTTATGGAATATAGAAATATATATTATTTTTCGCCAATGTCTTGAAGAAAAACAAAAACAAGCTACATGAAAATGTTGATTACGTATCGTTACTTCGTATTTCACAGTCACCGGCAGACCCAAAAGAAACAAATATTATAAAGACTTTTTCTTCACTACAGGGTTTTCCGATACATGTCCTTCGAGTCAATTTATCGAAATAATGGGTACTAACACGATACGATGTGATGCTCATGCTGAAATCAACCAATACTATTGGTATATGGGCTCAACGTCAGAGACCGATCCAATTCTTAATTTGGTAAACGGTAAAGTGGGCGGTTCTAAGTACAATGATGGACATTATGATATTACTCCAACTGGTGACATGACGATAAAGAATGCACAGCTGGAGCATGAGGCTACCTATACATTTGTTGCGTTCTTTACTAACGACTCTTTCTGGACACGGGATATATCAGTGATCATTACAAGTACGCATGTCTTAATTTATCATAATACAGTATCATAAGAAACGTGATTTCATTTGGCCTATACACTAGCTTGTATATGTTAGAAAAACAGACGCTTGCACATCTTACTATGTTACTCGTACTAGGGTAGCATATTAGGCTAAGGTAGTGTTGCCAATCACGGTATCGTTTACAACAGTAAACTCAGAGAGAAGAGCGTCAAGTCAGGAGATACTTTCTTGATGAAGTATTTTATTTTAGGTATTAAGAAGTAAAATAAAAGAAACAACATTGAACTTGTCTATTTTAAGAGGACTCTTCCATCATTGCTCATAGAATCATGTGAATAAATCAAAGTTATAGATGGAACTAACGACGGTTTCACTGAAACAATAACAGACTTGTTAGTAACAGAATAGCCTCAGTTTTGTTTCTTCCTATTTCTCAAGATACACCAAGACAACTTTGTCTTAAAATCCCAGCTTGTGTCGAATGTGGTAAATGTAAAGTCACATTGCCGGAGAACGAGACTGCTAACTTGACTTGTTTTATTGAGGGAGTTCGTCCACAACCTGCCATGTACTGGGCATATGAAGAAGGAGTCGCTAATGTTACAAAAAATAAGTCGCATTCTGAACTAACGAATCATACCAGAGATACATGGACTGTGTCGACTATGATCGTCTACAAAATGCCATGTGGAGAAACAGCAGTCTTTAATTGCTATATTTATAGCGACGGGTGGTTGTTGAATATGTCATCAACTGCACAAGTTGAAGTGAATTCAGGTATGCTTGCATTGAGGCTGAAAGAAGCAATTAAAATGTTTCTATTGTAATTCATTAACAAATATCAACGGATGCATTTTTTCGTTTAGAAGACCCCTTCCTGTTTAAACAATGGAATTAAACAAATGTTATGGAAATATCTCTACGAAAAGTTACGCTCATCTCCACTTACAGATACACATGTTTTAGAGCTTTCCTTATGTTTTAAGAATAGTTTACAGTTTGCCCTAGTTGTGAAAATATGCATTGCAAGTTATGTCTGTGACAACTTCCCTCTGAAAATTCGTGTATGAAAACTCGGAAATGGTTAACGTAAGTTAGTGTTAAATGAGCTTTTAAAAAACCTGTGACTTACTGAAATATACACATCAGTGTCCTAACTTTCTTAGTAATTATTTTAAGCAAGCGCATGATAGTAGAATTGTAACAACGCAGCAAAGATTAAAATGCCGATAAAAGCTGAAAGGGACGATCATTAAGTTGTCATTCTTTGAGTTAACAGTATACATTGGATGAGAGTTTAATGGACAACCATGTTAAAGAAGAACTGTCATTAACCTACCTGATTCTTTAAATTATATTTCCAAATACCTGTGAATTGACTAAGAACATACATGGATTAATAGTGGCAGATAAGTTGTTGAATATGTTTAAAAAATTATCTAAATAGTGTTTTCTTGATTTGTTCTTTCAATTAGAAAGGTGTCATGACATGTCTACCGATAAACCGTCAAATATTCCAAAGAAAGGATGCTTCAAACTCGATCTCATACCATGCGATTTCATCTGGGTGATCATTGTTGCAACGGCGATTATCTGTATTGTCATAAGTGTTTGCCTGACTAGAAGTTACACAACATCTCGCAAGCGGAAAGGTAACGGAACGTAGTTTGTTGTAAAGATATTTACTAGAAAATGCAAAAAATACGTTTAATAATGACTAAAGAACTGATGTACATATGTTTGTCGCATGACATGAAGATTTCTGTCAGATATATCAATTTGGCGAATCGCTTTTGTAAATGTAATGTTCCTATATTCTTCAAGTAATGATAAACAACAACAGTAACAACAAGTACGTATCTCCAATCAACTCGGGTTAAAATCGCATGTCGAGTAGGAAGTTCCATTGCTCCAATATTAAAAATAAAATAAAGTAAGCAGTTTTATCACTAGCAACCCCATTTGACGCACATATGATACATCATATTACCTTATAAGTTCCATAAAAAATGATTGAAGCAGCCTTTATAATAATTACGTAATCACTGCTGTTTTTTCTTACTTTGCACAGATCCATTGAAGAACGCCTTGAAGAAGTATTATTTGAAGCTATTTAATTCTGGTGTTAATTCTTCTTACGCGGTGTGTGATTGCGTGATTAGGACTTCAGTGGGGGATGCATACAATACAACCAGTGACGATATACTTAAGGAACCATTGTTCAACAACAGTGATTGTGTAATATTTACCGGTAAAGTAGGATTTGGCAAGACGTTTTTATTTCAGCACGTGGCAAGACTGTGGGCCAAAGGGGAAATTCTGCAGAATGCAATCGTGATATATATCAAACTGAAACCTTTCTGTAAGAAAGCCTGTATTTTAGAAGAGGTGGTGAAATCTATGGATGGACAGTTCCAATCAGTTGAGGCTCTTTCCAATATTTTGCAAGAGCGTGAGTGTCTATTGCTTCTTGATGGACTTTCTAACTTGACTTTGGAAAACAACGATATCAAGGATTTAGAACAAGGCGATTCCGAAAGTGACACACAAAGCAAAACCAACAGTTTATCTGCAGACAATTACAAGCTAAATATTTTAGATAACTTCAAGAAGTTAAAAGTTTGGGTAACGTGTCGTCAACTAAATACCATCGAATTCAGTAGTAGGTATAAGAAAGTTATTTTGAAAGGCTTCAACGAGGATCAAAGAAAAACTATATTGCAGCAGATGGTAAAGTTGAACGTCAATGAATTCGAAGAAACTAAAGATAGCGGTGAGGAGAGCCGTCTGCTTTCTCCGGATTCAACCTTACCGGAATCCATTAAATCGTCTTGGAAGAATCATTGTCAAATTTTCAAGGACCATGATGTTATTACCAAATGTCCGCTAGTGTTTTATGCATTTGCATCAAATTATTTGATACCGGAATACCAAAAAAGTTTGCAAACAAAGACAGATTCAACAATTATGATAGCAAATTTGATGGAAAGTCTTTTACACATTGATAATAATCAAATACACTTGAGTCAAACTAAACACTTCCAGCTCTTGTGGGCGTTATTCGAATTTTGTAAGGATGAGGAGAATAGTAAACAATTAAGAAGCAAGTTTCATGGAAATGACCTGGAGTTTACAAATGACAATAATGAAGAGAATATGAGCTTAGTGAAGGATTTGTGTACCAGGTACATGGGAGCAAACGTAAGTATATCACTATTGATCTTATGCTTTGTTCAGTTAGCCAATTAATTAGGCAGCTACTATCGAAAAATTCAATACAAAGTAATACAAGTACAGAATAAGGAATACCTATTTCAAAATAATACTATAGTTCCAATTTATCAGCATAACTTCAAGCAAGAAGTAGATTCAAATACACATTCTATATATTTTTGGAAATTGTTCGCAAAAGAGGTGGTCATGTCCCCCAAATAAAGTGAAAGTGACGACTCGCAATATATGGATGCCTGGTTGAAGAGGTCAATAAATATTTCTCCAATCTGCATATTGCCGCAGCAGAGAACAATAACGCGTAATGCACGTTACATTCTGACAAAGTCATAAGCATACAAGCTTAACGTAGGAGAACGCTACGACCGTTTGAACGAAATTAACTTGTCAAAATAACATTTCTTAACAATGATGCTTTTATTTTTAAAGCAGATTACGGTCAGTACATTGACATTCCGTGATGGTTACCCACCGTCATTGGATAGCTGTAAGTTACCAAATGTGGAGAAGGAGCTGACGTTCCAGAATGTTCGGCTAGAAGATAAACAGTTCACCGGTCTCATCAGCAGATTTTTAACCCAAACTTTAACAATAAAGTAAGTGATCAAGTATAAAAGTAGGCAATTCGCATGATCTAGGCCTTTATGAAAAATGTTAACATTCCTGATAGCTTAAGGTTGGACGTGTAACCGGGCTATAAGTTCAATTTTTATGTCACAATAACGAGTGCTTATTGTGACCTGTAGGTAACTTAAAGTAATAAAATTTGTTTTATTACGTACTGTACTAGGCTTATAATATAATTAAACGCTGTCCCCAAATATGCACAACATTTTAGCTGGTATACGATACAGATGATCATCAATGGAGAGCTGGTCTACAAAAGACATTCATTATCATATACGAATTGATATAAAAATATTAACTATATTTGCCTTTGGTGGCCAACGATACATTTAATGTAATCGATTAGAGTATGGGGACTCAATATCTGAATGTAGTACTTATCTGAAACACGTTGAAAAACTGCATGAGAAAAAAAAACAGGAAAACCGTTCTGTTACAACTTCCTACTGCAGATTTCTATCTAACATACCTCACTTATTAATCACATTAAACTTTAGATTTGGATTGTGTGTGTAGAACCATTCATGCAATCCACACTTAACCTTTCAATACAGTAGAAGCACACACGAAAAAATACAAATACAATTTTCTACACATATATATATTCCTGCCACAATTGGATTACAATAATATATTTATTCAAAATTAGTTAATTTTCTCGTTAACAAAGTTAATTATTAGTTGAAAATAATACTGCCACATTAATTTCTCCTACATTATCTTGGCCAAACAGATCGAGCCCTTGGTTACTAAACTTTGATTATATGAATTGATAGTTTGTTTAAATTATCACTTGAACAATGCAGTCATTTCAAATAATGAGCTCTCTAACTTATTTTCATTTTTTTACTAGTTTTATTGACAGCGTTGTACCAGAGACATTTCCCAAAAATCAAGTGACCTCAATTCGTCAGACATCTGAAGGAGAAATAAAGCTTACTGGTAAGTCACGTAATATACAGTGCATTCAGAGTACTGTCTAAAATGATTCACTTAAATATACATAGATTCATAGCCCCAATACTCAATTGTAATATTCACCATAATAATGGTAGCAAAATGTATGTTACCCATGTAACCACAGCTTCAGAAGAAATTAGCACTTTGCCGTTTTTTTCTCGGGTAAGGATATTTCAACTACAGAATGACGAATAACGTACGTTAAGCACGATAAGTCTATATCCTGGAGTTTCATCTGTTTGTTCTGTTACTGATGAATTTAGTGTTTAGGCCATTTCACGATCACGATGGTTTGTGAGACCAAAGATAGGGTTCAAATCAGATAAGACAACATACTCAGACACCCTCGTTTTCATACTACTGTCACGCCTGATGTGCCTGTCACCTAATTTCAAAGTAAACCGTGAAAGGCTAAAATGTTACTGAAAGACACATTTGTAAATTCGCCGATGGTCTGTAAGCTAATATATTCACGACTGGAACATCAAACTTAATATGTACATGATGAGAGGATAATAATACATGTACACATGGTTGTCATTTATTTCGCAGTCAATCGCAAAATAGATGATGAGGCCTTCAACCTACACTTTGGAGAAGGAAAGTGGATAAAGAGTAAACAGGACGAAAAGACGTTCTTAGTTCAAAGCACCGCTGTGTAATTGTTGTTTCTGTGGCTATTAACGATTATTATAATTAACATATGCATTTTCCCGCTAACCTTTATTAGTTTCTAGTCTGTTGATAAACTGTATACAATAAAAAATATACGATAATTAGTATACGTTTGTGTTGTATTGAGAGAATTTACACCGAGTAGCAGCTGTACTAACGTTCTTCTTAATTCTTAGTATTACTGTAGGAACTAACAGACTCCTGGTAATTTTAATGTTAGTAATTGCCGTCTGATTAAGGATAAGCAGTGCTTGTTTATTTGTAAAATCATATAAAGTTAATTTCGTATGAAGTAGAATGATCACAAACAAATATAAAATACACCTTTTGGTTCGTTAATTGTTATTGTGACAGCTTTTATAACGATGATGTCTTGAACGGTCGCTTTTGATCACGATCTCTTTTTAGAATGACAGGTTTTCGTCTGATAGCTTTTTTGTATCAACGCTTTGCATGTGAAAGATTTATGTTAAATCAGATACGGAATCCATTTCTGGTAATTTACATGTCACATTTCGTATTATGTTACTCGTGTTGTTTATTCCAAGCAGCTTCAGATAACGTTAGATCCTGTATAACAATATTAAGTACGTCTATATTTTCTTTCAACAACCAATTAAAGCATATTTAAAATGGCCTACTCTTTTCCAAAGCTTCGCTCCCACCGCCATCCTTCTATCCCATGAGAGAATGAAAACCTACCTACTGACTGGCCGCTCTGCCACTCCCATAGGGTACATGTGGCATTTATTTATTAACTTAACAGTAAATGACCTAATTGCAGCTGGCTATTTTGTTGGAAAGGTTCATCTAACGGTGCCCCGTACGTCATGCACAGGCAGATTGATTTCAACTCGATTTCGCATGACAAATAACGTCTCAGACTTTATAACAATGAATAATGACTAGTTGCATATCCCCAAAAGGTTGGTTTTCATTTTCTTAATACTTTTCAAAGTTGTTTCTCCGTAAGTCTATTCTATGTAAGGCCATAACATATTTGCTATGATAAATTTGAACCTAACAGTTTGTAATGGAGATTTCCAACGTTTAGCAGGTACGTGCTTTCATGTGTATGCAGTCCAACTATCTGCAATCGTCGCACATTCAGTTGTTCATTTAACGTTTGTCTCCAATAGGGATAGAGAGGAGAAATATGCTAGTCCTTATCTGAAGCATAATGTAATGTGTAACACAATATACATTCCTTTTCTACAAGCTGGCCTTATCTCCGACCACACGTTTGCGGTTTATTAATCACGAAACTTGCCAAATACATAATTTCATAAAATGTGTATCATACCTTATTAATGTGTATCTTTACGATAGAAAATCTATCGAATTAAAAACAATTTGTTAAATAGTGAACTCAGTTACCTGAAATACAATTTAAGGGTTAACAACGGTTTTCATATTGAAGAACAAAGAGTAATTAATCTTCTGGGATGGAAGGAAGCTGAAACGAGTACGGAAGAAAATGGCAACGTTATTTAATTGACAACTATTGGTTATGGATATGATGTAGTTACATTTGTTGGGAAAGTTGGTTAACCTTACTTTGAATAACAGTCTAGCACTTCCCAAAAAGCCCGTCATTTAAGCTGTTAATATTCTATAATGTGTGGCTCGCATCATACAACATTGCTGATTGGCTACCAGTTTGTACTCCTGTCTGCTGTGTAAAACTTGTTTGGATTTCGTAATGAATTATGTCATCGACCATTAAATATTTCGTATCTGATTAATATAAAGCATTCACATGAAAATGTTTCAATAACATTATTTCATCATCATTGTATATTTTTAAATCATCGTCTTAAGTTCATATCTCATCATCGTATAGTTTACATCATGTTAGGTCTTACATTATCATGGCAAGTATTTACATCATCATGGTTAGTTTTTACATCATCATCATCATCATTATAAGTTTTACATGATCGTGGTATATTGTTGACCCTTTTATCGTATCATATACATTCCAGCATGTTAGAACTGCCGCGGTAAGTTACTCCAGCAGCATCCGGGGCTCCCCAGATACCACACAGTCCAGCTATGACATCTAATATCAGAGCCCTGCGACACCCAGTTCACCTTCCAGCATGGTAGATTTTATCTGCATAGGTAGGTTGAGCGGTATGAGGGGCTCTCATAGGTAAATACGTCGTAGGTATCGGTATCTCGTAAGAACTGTCCGTGATTAATTTCTCAAATATCTGTTGAGGGATAATATGAGTCCTTAATGTAGGATATAAAATCAGGATAAGCAAAGTAGAATTAGCATTAAGTTTTATGTAACTATTAGCTAAGGTGCCTGCTTTGTCCATTATGCGTTTTTGCAAAATACTTTGAAATATTTCAAAGAGCAAAGCAGACTATTGAGCAAAGTATGGCGGTACCGCATACTGTTGTTTACTCTCATCATACTATGGACTGATTGATAAATACTGTTCTAAAGATGAGTAATGAATTACTTACAGCTACGAATGTTGCTCTCAATTGATGAATGGAAGGTCGAAAAGAACAGTTATAATTCCAGCAATCGAACAAGATTTTATCCCTGTAAATAATTGAGAAATATACTACAAATACTTCATCAACAAGATGTTGATCTACTTTGTAGATATTAATGTTATGTTAAGTACAATTTGCTTGAAACAAATGAAGGCATTATGAGAGTATTTTGCGCTTTCAATTCGTTAAGTAAAACTTTAAATCTAACAACTGAAATAAGGACTACAAAGCTGTAACATAACCAACAATGAAAACATTCACTTATCAGGAGTTTGTGTGAAGAAAAGAGTCATTGTTCCTTAAATTACTCTTTGGTCTGCATGATACACTAAGTAAAAGAACAATTGTATGAACAAAACTGAGTAATTTTCTCCTATCTTCCAAAGTCCATTGTCCAAATATCTACAGTTCTGCATCCAGCTACAAAACTCGAACACAATACACTAGGGTTGTGAACTATGAATTTATGTGTTCAAATAACATATTTAATGTGTCCTGTTGGTCCATTGGAAATAAACTAGACAATTAAAAAAACATATGCTTTCTAACCTTATCTGTAAGTACTTCTCGGGCCAGGGTACTGATGGTTTGATAATTTCCTCGTCAAATCTAACTTCCCGGTCAACCGGAAATGGTGGGTTTCCTAATAATATTAAGATTTTAGAATCATTGATACTGGTATATAACTTCTAAGACTGAGGTTACACTAGAGCTACCATGCCCAAACATTACAGGTAGAACGGGGAGCGGGCTAAATATACTATGGCCATGTTAAACTTACTACTTTGTACATACACGTTTGTATTATGTCAGTAAACCTCACGTGCTTCCGTTAAAATCAAACTACTGGCATGGTATACTTTGTAATGTGATTAATTAGTTAAGAGGTTATCTCAAACAGACAGCTACTCGTCTCGTATAATCCAGTTACTTCTGACTACCGAAGTATTTCTTACTGAGTACCTCAAGAAGTCTTTTCTGTTTCTTTATTAACTTTTCATTCACTTCTCTCTCCTTTTGTTCTTCTTCTTTTCTTCTCAACCAGTGCCTTAGGTCGTAAACTATTTCATATTTCTAATTCGTTCAAGGTCCATAAATTGTCTTTAAAATCGATACTACTCAATATCAATACTTTATTTTTCGTCACCCATGAAGGAAGATTGTAAAATATTACAATCTTTAGTAAATATATGGTGTCCCATGTGATAAATCGCTAGGTGTATTTATATACAGATGTATTTTTACTTTTAAGAACATCACTTACTATTGTTGAATATGTGACATAAGTATATTCAATTCAATGTTATGCTACATATTTGAAATATGTGTCGATACTTTCTCTTTATGCAAATGCCTTCAAGTTGAAAGGAGTTTAGTTTAATTTACCAGCTTTCATAATCTCCCATATTACTACTGCTGTAGACTATACGTCACTGGATTCTGTATACTGATTCAACATTAACATTTCAGGTGGAAATTGATTCAAAGTCACGGAATGAATCTGATGCAAAAAGCAAATATTTATTATGAATTGAAATGTTGTATTAAACCACAATTAAATTAGCTGCACGGTGAACATTGGTGCTGTATTGGGTTAACTGTGTATTTTATTCTGAAATTATCAATGACAATGTAACATTGTTTAAACGATTGTGTGGAGAACTTTATCACATCAGGCGTAAAAAGAGGAAGTTGCTCTGACTACATTAGTTAAAACAACGCAAACAAGTCATGCATGTTATTGTAAACTATTATCCAATATAAACGAAACATTTTGAAGTAAAAAGCAATCTCACTGAAGGTTTAATTTAATGTGTTTTGTTGCTCTCTGTTATATAAGTACATCCTAGAGCTGGTTTTCTCTTTAATAAATTTAATTTGACACACAAAATTGTTTAATGTCTAAAAAAAAAGAGTAAAACATCGAGATCAACTTTGACCATATAAACCTATAACGTGTATCACTATACCAAAGAAAAGCCGCAGACAATTTATATGTACAGGTTTCTAGGTTTCGGATATTTTTTTTGACCGGAAGATTATGCTGATTTTAAATATTTGGGTGGATTAAATCAATGAGTGATTGGAAGGTTTATTACGGGAAAAAGAATTAGTTGATTGAAGAAAGTATTTTTCTTAATCTTCTAATTAATATTCAAATTCTACATTTTTTTTCTACCTTTTCTTTCTTAAGAGCAGCTATTTTCGGTGCATCACGAGCCAGACAGAAGTCAAATAATTTGACCTGTCCTTCTTTGGTTAGCAAAACCTTTTTAGTTATTAAGCCAGGGTGAAGGAACTAAACGAAGATGAAAAACAATAAGTTAGATTCATGTGTGGAGAAGCACAAACGGCTAATATGAGACAAAGTGTTATTACGTTGTTCACTTAGAAATGAAATACGAGATCAAGATAAGTTTATCAAAAAACATTGACAAAAATACTCAATAATCAGACAGCTATAAAAAAATACGTTATAACTGTTGTTACGTATTACGTGCAAAGGTCTATATCCTTTTCCTTACACCGAACGTATTAAGAATGTCCATTCCTTCTAAAACTCCTGCTATATGTTTGATGACGTCAGGAACTGACAATGAACTACAACAATAGTAGTCCTTCTCATCTTTAGTGTCACGTGACAATACTGTGTGCATGGTTTCACAAACGAGGTGTTCACTGATAAGAAACAGTTTGTCTGAAACAATACAAGAAACAAAATAGAAGAAACTACGTTAAAAAAGGTGTTTATTATAAAATACATTAACATATGTTGAAATGATCTGCATATGATTATTATTATAGCGTAAGAAACTTTATAATTATAATATATAATTACTACATTTCTGGAATCGCTCAGCAGCTAATTTAAATGGTTATAACTATTTCAGGTTCTTGGTCATATATTTATGATGACCAGAAGATTATTTCAGCTCCTTAGTCTATTCCATTCCTTTCTATTCCATTTGGCGGACATAATCACACTCGGAGTTTTAGGAAGGCGTGGTGTTAAAATCTGAAAAATATGGGTGAATGGACTTCATTTCGTTTTATTTAAACATAAAAGATAGATTTACAATATACTATAACTTTATCTATAATATATGGACAATAAAAACTCACTGCTTTGGATAGATATAGCCTCGATCTTCGCTAAATGATTCGATACTGGTATTTCGAGACATTTTCTGATGAAGCCCTCCCAATGAATTTCTTTCTTTCTAAATAGTTTTTCTAAAAACAGAACCAAAAAAGTCACGAATTAATATATAGATCAGATTGTTACACAATTCGAATTGATCCCCTCTCATCTTTAAATTATGTGTAAAAGGGACACCATTGCCAACAATTCACCGTTGTTGCACACAAAATCGATACAGACGTTGTATTATATAATATCTGACCGTGGCTTTGAAACTCAATAAGTACAATAATTGCATATCATAATGTCACTAGCCTGTTAGTGTTGTTACAACAACACACTTATCGGTCTCATTAGAAAGATGAATAGATCCCATCCATCTTTTGTAGATTTTTCCCATCTTGATATTCATGATGATTGAAATATCATTATCATTCAAAATCCGGGGATCTTTTCCTGATATTACATCTGCTGTAGAATAATAATCTGCGAAAGAGAAAAATATCGTAAACCAAGAAAAATGCAAATTACATACGAAATAGTACAAATAACCTGTTCGAGTTTGTCTCTTGTAGTTACTCGGTATTTATGACTACACAGTGGCTCCATATGATCCTCAGTAACAATTTATTCTTGGTGGACTGTATAACACAATGGGATAAGTATCAAATAGTCGTATTCATTTCCTTCTATAGCTATTGGGGAAATCATTCTCATTGGCAAATCTTATCTGCATCTCTTTTTTGTGCTGACAGTCTGTAATAAATTATATGAATTTTTTTCACGTCTTAATTGATTCATTTACATTACTTATCGTTGTATTGAGTAAACTTACTAGGTTCACTTCCTCCAGAATTGTGGGAGTTTTGTGAGTTTTCCTCGTCAACAGGTATCTTTGGTAATTCTTTCCTG
>KN883337.1:8850-24985 GCA_000934455.1 Apostichopus parvimensis | reverse complement strand
GACAAATGTCAATAGGTAGATGAGAGCGCAATAAAAAAGTCAATAATCGCGAATAAGTAAAAAGTGGTAAAAAGCTGAAAAGGGCGCCAGCAGTCCATTTGAGTCCGTCAGGGGGGGCATCCGCCCCCCCTGACTGTATGGACGCTCCGCCACTGAGTGTAGTTGTATTTGATGATTGAATTAGACAACCGCTCTCAAAAGATGAAAGAGTGAGTAGTGAATTACAAAGACTATAGTCGTATCCAATTATAGATACAGAGAGAGTGTGTGCGGCTATACTTAGATTGTTTACAAATATTAAAAAATTTAAGACTATATCCATCTAACTTTGAATAATCTCTCAGTTTTAATGTACTCATCCTTTGCCTTGGGGACCAACATTACCAAAATCTGTATGAAGTCAACAGTAAATTGTCAACATGAATAGCTGTGCATTCATGTGGTTAAGGTATATGCCTTTAGTGTCGTCACTTAAGAAAATCATAAACATTTGGAATTTTGTATCTCAGTTATTTTGACTGTGACATCAAATTCTATAGATAATTTAGCTGTTCTGTCCACATTTCATGACCTTAACATCCTTATATTAAGTTTAAAATGGTACTGCGAGGGGGGTAGGTTCACATCCCATTTCAAATTTTTTTGAAGGTTATTTGGGGGGAGGGGGGGGGGAATAAATTATATTTCCCTTAAACAGATGAATATTTTCATAAAAAAAAACCACATTAATTCAGTTCTACAATTTCAACTATGCCATATTCTGAATTTTATGAAGCAAATATTATTTTTGAGGATCTCAGGGATTATGTAGTGACAAACTCTGCCTAAAACACTTTCATCTCCTCAAACATGACAGAAGGTCAAGTATAGCCTCTCACCATTTGAAGTCCAAAAGACATCCACTTTATTACCAATAATTGACCAGTTCAGTTATTACCAGATCTACCGCACCGATGCCTTTATTCAGATAAAACACTAATGGAAAAGAGTGTTTGTTATATCGTAATAATTTGTTTGTTGGGTAGGCCCAACAGAATATTGGCTATAACTTTGCCATTGGGATGCCAGCTTGGTAAGCAAATTGGTTTGGAAAAGGTCATAGCCATAGAAAACAGACTTTACACTGAACACACTATCAGAAAAAAAGTTTCCCCTTATTTGGTATCTAGAGAATATTAACAGCAACTTTTTGAAGCAATCAACAGGAATATAAACCTTTTTTTCCAGTTACAGATATTGTGTAACTGATGTCAACAACATGTGACAACATGTCCCATACATGCATGTATCCATTCCTATAAGAAGAATGTTATACTTTCCATCCATGGATGTAATTCAAAGTGTTTGTAAAATTTTTGACCTATTTTTAGAGACAGCTGAGTCAGGATCACAGAAAGTAAGGCAAAGATCAAATGTTATGCCATTAAAGGTCAATTCTGTCAGTAAATTTCTGTAAAGTTAGACAATGTCTGATCAACTCATTCGTTTAAAGGCATTGAAGACTCTCCCCAAACCACTTGCGGCCATCTGAAAAAGTTAACTTTCCGTTGCTTGCAAGTGACGTTTTGTTCGTGTCGCTACAAAATGCAGACAGTAATGAAACGTGATTACTCTTGTTATCTTTAGCTGGACCTGAGATGTCCATCGCTGTATCGTTTGTACACTTTGCTGCGGGTATTGACCGCAGCTGTATTTACTGACTGTACACTAGTGTCTAATTGTGGACGGTAGCAAGCTGTGTGTGTATTTTCTGGGATCGATGTTGGTGTCTAACACTTCTGTTACACCACATTCGAAACTAGGTCAGATAACCGGCATTAGGCGTTTCCTTTTGCGCGAGTCTTCACACCCTTTAAAAGGAGGTGACTTTGTTTCCCTGGGCCTTACTTTGCCATCTATAAGGCTCCTTAATACACATCAGCGATACATGATCAAAGTAAATTAAAGCAAGCACTTCCTGAAGATCCTTCTCCTCCCTTGCTCTCCTCCACCGGGCCCCCCCTATCCCCCCATCCTCCTAGTAGTTCAGGAGGATGAGATCAATTGGTGCTAAGCTGCTGTTGGGAATTGAGACTTTTTACAGACACAACACATGATTTTACCACAGAGACAATAGGTGCAAGATCAGAATTACAGCAACTTTGAATGTGATGCTATGTCTGTAAGCTGTGTGTAATCTTTAGATGTTGTATTGGTGTCATCCCTATGTTCCGACGTCTCTATGTTCCGACGTCTCTATGTTCCGACGTCTCTATGTTCCGACGTCTCTATGTTACGACGTCTCTATGTTCCGACAAAAATAAAAAATTCGGAAATTTTTTTTTAACAATTTTTGTACCAAGAAACTAGTTTTGTGACCCCAATCTTTTGGGACCAAATTTTTTTTGGGGGACTTCAATTTTTGGACCCAAATTTTTTTGGGACCCAATTTTTGGTCCGAAAAAATTGGGTCCGAAAAAATTGGGTCCGAAAATATGTTGGTAAAAAAATTATTGAGTCCAAAAATTATTTCGTATTGTCGGAACATAGAGATGTCGGAACATAGAGACGTCGGAACATAGAGACGTCGGAACATAGAGACGTCGGAACATAGAGACGTCGGAACATAGAGATGTAACCGTTGTATTACACAGACAGCTAAAGCAACATTATACTGTTCATTACCTGCAGTATCTTGCATTGCTTTCTCTTCATAAAGAGCCAGTGGCTTTAAAGACAAAGTTACAGCCCAGGTTCATACAGTTACAACCCATAGAATTCTGTGTAAGTAGGTCACAAAAGCTATGTCAGACAGCATGCAAAGGTGAGGTATCAAACTTAATTATTCAATAATTTTGATGTCAAGTTTCATTTTAGTTTTATGGAGCAGATGACAGTCTTTTCGTCTGCATGATGGCTTAAGAAATTAATTAGATGGAGACAGTTGTTGAATCATCAATCATTGGGTACATCAATTTAAATTGTATATATGCCAATAAAAACGAGGATAGCCTAATCTAAATTATTGAAAGGATTGAGAATCAAACCCAACCACTATCATTGCATGGTCTATGTAATAAAAGATGTTTGTAATGACCAACTTCCCAAGACAGTTAAAATCTCATTCCGTTTGGATGGTCTCACTGTTTCTGTGTACCCTTAATTACACACAATTAAGACTGCATGAGGACCTTAACTAGTAATATGAGTTCATTAAGTCCAATATTCTTGAACTTTTGGTGGCCTTTGTGATTATTACAAACCTTTTGGTTCAATACCACACAATTAATATATCAGCCTGGACTTTTCTGCATGCGTTTTCTGATCTAATATGACGGAACATTTCATTATGATACCTCATTGTAAGAGTGGTACGATTAAACATCTTAAATCAAAAGGAATAACGGGTCATCTTTCTTGAGTTGTTGACATATAACCTCCATAATTATAGCTACGAATTCATATTTTCTTCAAAAGAATCATGTCATACAGAAGTATTACTGGAAGGGACAATCAATCTTTCCAATTTCCTAGACACCTGTGAACGTATAAAATTATAATAAAACATGAAAATCTTGTTAACTTAACTGTGATGAATTAAAGGAGTTCATCTGCAAAGCATTTTTCACCAGGTATAACAAAGATGTTTGCCATATTCGTCACATTAGTTTCAGTGGGGACAAATATGGTAGTCGTATCTGAGAGATGTTTAGGGGAGGAGGTGGGTGAGAAGGGGGGGGGGAGGGGAAGGATTGGTGTTAGCATCCCAGTCTAGAGAAGCTTCAGCTGGATGAAGATAAAGGGAAGGTTTTGGGAATAAGTTTTATAATGCTGCCCAGACTACTACATATGTATGTATTTGTATGTATTTTAGACCCTCCTGCAAGCAGGAACTGGTGAAGAAGCCTCATTGGCTGATCAAAGCCGCAAGCTGAACCAAGTCAGTCTCTTACATTCATATTTAACGTCCATGATTATGAATTGTCAATTGTCAACACCTCTGTAACTGTACGACATACATTAATCTTGGAGTGACTCCAACCGGGGACCTGATATGATTGGAAGGCACCGGCGTTAACCACTGAGCTAACACTCCTTATTCATACCAAAAATACACTGTACTGCTAAGATTAATTATCTCACTAAATGCTGGTAATTCCTGCACCAACATCATTGCTCTAATTGCATCAGTGGAAAACCACCGACCATTTGCAATCTGCTTTCCCAACTTGGCAATGCTGGGTAGAAAGTTGCAGTCTAGTCTGACCTAGCTACCCCACACCAAGGTTACCTGAAGGTGATCCTCTGGTAAATTCCCTTGGTACTTAACCTTTATAGCACCCCTGTTTTAATCGGGGACATCATTGACCTATTTGATAGTTGGACAATTTTTGGTAAATATCATGTGAAATTATCTAAAAAGGAATTAATTGGTTTGTCTATGGACCTTAGCGAAATTGGCTAAGGCATAAAACTTTTCCTACAGAGACCATGGCCACACATTAAAGCAGCATATGAACATTGTATTTACTTAATAATTTCTGGTAATTGATTATATATATGTTCAACTAGTATTAATCAAAATAGGATATTGCAATTTTATTTCTCACAAGGGGGAATTAAGGAACAGAGGTAAACTAAAAAGATCAAACATTCATTTAATGTAGGTCCAAGGTCAACTGGTTTGGAAACCAGTTTAGTTCACTGACATTTGGCAGATGTGGGCCACGCCAAAAAAGGTCATAATCACCTCTCCCAGAGCTCATCCAAGTTCAGATGCACTATTACTATATAAAGTTCTATTTGATATGAACTCCCAATCCTGAATTCTCCCATCCTCAAAAAAAGTTATTTTATAAGTTAATTGTGAAAAAATCACAACATGATAAGGTTAAGTGTGGTTCACATTTTAAAAAAGATTTGACACTCATGTCTCTGTTCCCAGTGTCAATCCCTTTCTCAATCCTTCCAAGGCAGATGATTTACAGTAATGTTCTTTTCTTGGATCAATGCTATAAATTAATCCTTAATAAGGGAGTTGCTTTCCCACCCCCCTTGATGTCATATATTCCTGTCATTTTCTCTCTCATTGCTAATAATGTATCAGCTATTAACATTGCAGCTGTGTGTGTCTCGTCAGTGGCAGCAGCAGGATCCCAACTTTCGGATTGAGAAATTGGAGGGGAAAGGGAGGTCACAGGTAGACTAGAGAATACCTAGAATATGACTTGTTTAGTTGTTGGTAAGCCCAGCTCATCTTAGTGGAAACCTTTTATAATCAGACACCATGTCAACAAGGAAAGCTGCAGCAGCTGCAAAATCTCCTGTCAGCTGGGCATTTTTTTCAGCATCAGCTGGAAACATTTCGTGACCCACTGAAAATTTTATGTGGGTCACGCCTCATAGTTTTGTAGACTAGCTGTTACTTGAAGGCACTGACAAGAGTTCAGGGTATGTAGGAGGACACAGTAGCTTCAAAGATGAAAAGCCCCACTCCAGGGGCATAGGAGCAGGGGAGAGGGTATTTACCTCCTTTTAATGTGTACAAACTTCCTTGCTTTAAGATCACTACAAGTAAACCAGAAATATATGCAAAAAATTGTCAGTTTCTGGGGGCTCTTAATTCTTCCTGATCACCACCAGGGCTCCCTCCTCTCATCCCCTGGTGACCTTTGCACTCCCAGTCAAAAGCAGTGTGCCCCCCCCCAAAAAAAAAACAGAAATAGTCCTACACCTCTGCCCCCTGTAAATTGTTCTCCCATGTCTGCATAGCTATAGCTACATCAAACATGTAATTTGGGTGCAATTATTAAATGAGTGATCAAGAATGTGTGCCTTTATTCAAACTACATTCTGATACTTCTCACTCTTCCAGTTATATATGATAAAAAACTGCTATTTGGCTGTGATATAGAAAAATTACTCATCAAAAAACTGGTTAACTCAAGTTTGTGTATGACAATCTAATATGGTGTCTTGCTTACCTGTCTCCCCACAAACTCAGCACTCTTGTTCTACAATGCCTAGAGTGAATAAGTGGTAATTAACTTTTTGCACTGAACGCTCTCTTCTATGACCGTTGTATCCTAGTTTCTCCTTCTACCACCCAAAGTGCTAACCTTAGATGTTTATTTATGACATTAGTGTCATCACTGATAGTATCTTAATTATACGACATTAATTCCTATAAGTCAATCATTTCAACTTACAGATGGACCAAGTAATAATGTTGACCATGGTGTAAGCATCCCATCCAACTTATCAGGGGAAGGTAAGATCATTCAGCATACAAAATGTTAGTCATATAATCCTAGTTAACCTTTGTTACCTTCCCAAAACTGTGCCATCATGACCAGTTTATAACCTTCCATCAAGTTTTCCTACATGCACTGGTATAACCAGAAGTGCTTTTCTACTTTGGGGATTGGGAGGGGGGAGGGGGCATGGGAGAAAGATTGGGTTTTTTCCTTCTTTGACTATATATGCATGAACGTTGAAAGTTGTACGTATACCTGATCACCTGTTGGTTCTGCCACTCCAGTGTTAAAGTCTGTGTGCAGTGAATTTAACCATATATACCCGAGAATTCCTAGCTGTACCTTACCTGAGAGGATCCAGCCCCTCCTCTCAATTTTGTCCCCCCTCCTCATTCCATCTCGTTCCCCCTCCTCATTCCATCTCCCTCTTCCCATATCTCATCCTTTTAACTATGGTATTCTCCTTTATGTTGTGCTTTTTTAATTGCAGTGGATTTCATGAATGTGAAAACATATGTATCCATATAAAATACATCACATAGTATCAGTCATGTTCTTCAGTCATGGGTAAAATCAACGTTGTGATTGTTTACGCTTACAAACTACTCAACAAAAATTATCATACTTAATTCTCAAGATCATATCAATTAAAGAGAACAATATTGTATGCAGATGATTTACATCACAAGTTTTGTTAAATATGGTTGTTTCCTTGGTGATGACAAACTTGTAGTAATTCATCATTTTATTTACTTTTTGTATTCTTTGTACATTGCCCAGTACATTTTAGTTTCCTTGATTTGTTGTAAACTGTTACTACCGGTTGAAGAAATAAGTATAGTACTGTATATGCTTATTTGGATTATTCTTTGTGTTAAAAGTAATTGTTACCACATGCATGGAAATTATCACTACCATAGACATGATGTCAAAACAAATGTTTTACTCTTAAAAAAACGATTCATCTTTCTGATCAAATATAGATGGTTATGACATGGTAGTTATTTCCTTATTTTCCACCAGTTAACCTATCCAGTTTATTAATCAGTTTGTTGTCAAATGTGGATTAATTAATGCTTTACTTCTGTTGTCTTTAGTTGGGAGAAAATCCAGCTTGATTAGGTTATCATTCTATAGCCTACCATTATCTGTATGTTCAGACCATAACAACTTTTTTTCAAGTTTTTCAAGTACAATATATAATTTTATAATTAATTTCTATGTGGCAAAAAATAATTTGCTTTTGATGAACAGTGATTGTAGACTGTCCCAAATAAGAAGTGACAGACTGGAAAGCAATTCATGCAGGGATTCCCCAAGTTGCATCATTCAACCATTCTTTTCCATTTTCCACTGTTTCATGCATATTCATTTTACAAGGAAGAATCATTTTGAGCCTGGAATGTGAAAAGGAAGCATGATGTATATAAAACAAATGCAAATTTGACAAATTAACAAAGTCAAAGCTTAATGTGACCTTTTGTAGGATATATGGAAAGAGTGCTACCACTGAGTGGATATGTAACTCCATAAATTAATGTTCACAACAGCTGGTACTGTATAGTTAAATCAATCGAAATAAATCTTTTTTTTTCCTTTCTGAAAGCAAAAGGAATCATTGCGGCCATAATGCTGTGTGTATGTGTGTGAGTTGTGATGCTTTGGCCTGTGAACACAATAACTTAATATTCTAAAGATGAGTGGACTTCAAACTTTTGTATGTATAGATGCACCATTTTGAGTTCTCTCGGCTACTATTGTTTTTGGCTGGGATCAAAGGTCATATTAGGTCACCAGAGCTCAAACTGTGGAAACACGTACTGTAAACACATATCTCAAGATCTCCTGCTTGACATGTTGATGTCCCATATTGAGTTGGGAGTAAGTCAAAGATCATTTGTGGTCAACATGGGTTATGAGAGATAGGTCATTTGAGGTCAGCAATGATCATTTCCAAGTCAACTCAATAAGTGCAGTTCATACTTTGCTTACAGTTTTTATTCCTTGCCAGAGGCAGAAGGAATCTATGGAGTGGTTATGTAGTGCGACGCTTCCTTGTAAACACAGTAACTCAAAGAGTTCATCGTGGATTAACATCATACTTGGTATTTGAATCTGTCTTATTGAGTATAAGAACCCTTGCTATTTTTGTGAAGTTTAATGGTCATTTGGGTTCAATAGAGGTCAAAGTACAAAAATCTTGCAAACATGATATCTCAAGAAGTGAATCTTTCTCAGTATGTAGATCCTACTTGTTGAGTGCCGCCAACAAGAACCCTATTGAAATTGGTAGAGGTCAAAGGTCAAATGAGGTTAACAGGGGTCAAAGTCGGAAAACCTTGTAAGCATGATAGCTCCAAAATTACAACTAAAACTACAATTAATCTGCAAATTCTCCAATGCTATGATTTACATTTGGTGAACATGCACAGTTTGGTCAAATTCTGTTCACTTTATTTTTGTGAAGGGGCTCTATTATGTCTACAACAAAACATACAGTCATCCAGGAAATAAAATCGGCCTCAACAAGTTGATATAGTCTTGCTTTAACACACTTAGGGGCCCTTATCAGCTTTTGCCCTCTGAGCTAAAAGGGTCAACACGTTTTCTCAAATGATGAAAAAATTGGCTCAAGAAGTCAACAGGTTATCTCAAATGGTGAAAAAATTGGTCATTTTCTCTATGATTTGACTTTTGCTTTGGCAGTAAGTTGTGAAAATATTTCTCAGTGTATAAACAATGTAGTGTAGAGGGCTAGATCCTAATTCATCCGTAACAATTTTTTAAGGGATGGTTGCAAGGTGGCAGAGCTAATTTGTTAATTCAAAATTGGAAACAGAAAATGTCCTATTATTCATACATCTATATGTGTCTATATTTCACATAGGAAAACTGTTCTTTCTGGATTTTGAAACATTTTGGAATAAAAATTCTATATCGTAAAGTCCTTACCAGTGGATTAAATGGTTGATTCCCACAAGGGAATGCTACAAATAAGAGTTGAAAATCTCTGATCTTTTCTTGTTCTCAGTCACTTAAACCGTGGACAAATTAAACTCACTTGCTCTAAATTAGTCAGATAGTTATTTGAAATTTTGAGCAAATTGTATGGCGCGGAATCACAAAACCAACTGGCGTTCTGGTTTATTCATATATATAGGGGATATACTTATGTGGCATCTATTACGCTGTTATTTAGTATTGTTATACAGTATAATGAATGACAGTGAACATTTACAGTTAACATTTCCAGCTGTATGACAGTTGCTATAAATAACACAGGTGGGTATGGTGAATTATATGAATTATGACTAGAATTAGCATCCTTGACTTTGGTATACGGTACTGCTCACTCCTGAGCAACACTTCTATTTACATCCACTGCTCACTGACTTGTAGCCATGGCCACTCAACACCAGGAGAGCTAGCTAGGTTGGTGGCCATGTCCCCCATCCATCCTCCCACATAATAGGTTTCCTAGCAATGCATCTTCATGCAGGTGTGGTATTGCTATATACTAGGTGGCAACTTTCAACACAAGAAACACTGGGGAACCCTCCCTTAAATTATTTTATATTGAAATTACGCACAATTCCCAAGCACTGACTACTCGCAAACCAATATGACACAGAAAAACTTGAGAAACATTAGATTAATTCAACCAACAAAAATCAACAACCATTTGTTTAGTAATTAAACAAGTTAGGCCTAGGCTAGACTGTACTCATAAACATCGCATAATAGTATGCATTATGTGCTACACAATAAACATATAGGACCAATGGCATCACTTCAGTGACCATCCACGCGCCATTCTTTCTTTAAGATTGTGAGAATAGTCAAGTATATATCTAATTTTTTTATCCTTTTATTATCCAATTAGTAGTCTTAATAATAGTTACGAAAATTCCTACTTCCTTCAGTGCATCGTCTTTTATCACACATCACATCCTTGATTCGCTAAATTCAGCCATTTTGTTGTCACTGGTCTCTAAACCATCCGGTGAAAACTGTGACAAAAGTTGAACAGTGCTCAACTTTGCACGACAACTCAAGATCTTGTCGCTCGCGACAGATGTTGGGCAAGATTCCATTCACATGCTGCGATCAAGTCGTGCGCGATTTAAAAAGAAATTGTGAACGATTATGTTGTGAAAGATGATCCTCATGACAAGAGGAGAAGCCATTTAAGCGTACCGACAAAATCGTACACGACATTTCGGCTAAAAATTAATCGCAGACGATTTTGTCGTGTCGTGTAAATGCGCCTTAATACCTCGATCCTTTCTATACTTAAAATCCTTAGCCGATTCCCATGCTACTATACAATATACTATTGTACTGTAATATTAAAATAATTAATTAACAATATAATTATCATCATAACATATCATTGTACCATGTAATACTATATGCAACAATATTATTTGTGGATGTTTTATATTATATTGCTATACAATATTATTGTATGATACTATGTGGAAGGGTTATAAATATGCAACAATGGTAAGGAGGCTATATGATATTATATATGATGCAATATTATTGTATGATAATATGTGGAACGGGTAATATGCAACAATATTATTGTGGATGTTTTATATTACATTGCTACGATACATATTATTGTATGATACTATGTGGAAGGGTTATATACTATATATGCAACAATAGAAACGAGGATATATTACATTATTTATGATGCAATATTATTGTATGATAATATGTGGAACGGGTAATACAATATGCAGCAATATTATTGTGGATGTTTTATATTATATTGTTACGATACAATATTTTTGTATGATACTCTGTGAATTGGGGGATATCCCTTACCTCAAATGCTGCTTTCCAATCCTCTCTATAATGCTTGAACTCTAATGGTGAATGTATATGCTTGTCTAATTAATGTAATTTCACAAAACAAAAGTCTTGGCATATTTCTTAAAATACTGAGAGAATCAGCAATCCTTTATCATTTTTAGGTTTTGGGATTGATTATCTCTAATAATATATTTTCATATCAACCAAAAGTATCTTATTGAAATGAAGGCATTATCTTTTCCTACTGTTAGACAATTGAGGACAAGATTGTTGCTTAGTTAGCTTACATGAAAGCAAAAAGGAACAAACATAAGAACTGAAATTATTGATGAGTTCCGAGCAATTCTGTACTGTAGGCAATGACTGTGTTATTAGCACCTGTTGATTGCAGAGGTAATAACAAAGATCTGATCACAAAAGATATTGGTTTCGTCTACCTCCAGATTTTAATTGATCTTTCAAAGTCAAAAGTTGGAAATGTCCCATTATTGGTCACTGCATAATAGAGAGCAGAAAGGAAGGCTAGTAATAATACTCATATATGAATGATCATCCTTTTTGCACTTATACCCCCTTCTTGCCCCCCTCTCCCTCCTCTCCCCCAAATGAAAAATAATAAATAAAATAAAATAAACAAAAAAGTGACTGCAAGTAGTTCCATGATGAGGATAAAGTACATTCTCTCGCATTACTTCCATAGATATGAATTGATTTTTTTTTCATTTTATGCTTAACGTTTATATACTATAATTTTTTGGTTGTTAAATATGACAATTTAAGTTAATATATTGAAAATAACAGATATTTTAATTTACATGTAGTTGAGTTTCCCTCTCTACCGGCCTGTGAACCAAGGGCGACCATCGTTCGGACTAATTCCTTAATCGCAGTGAACGACGATACCATCTTCTGGCCCCATTGTCTCTCGATACAGAGGTGTGGCGGCTGTTGTAACTCAGATCTCTTTGAATGTGTCGCAACGGAAACAAGAGACCAAACAGCTGAGGTAGGGCTTGAGTGGAGGAGCGTTCTCTTACCATAAGCTTGTGGTGACTGACTTGTCTTGTAACGTCTTCATCTATAGCTGTGTTTTCTGTGGAGAATCAATGCAATTTGTCCAAGTCTTATGAAGTTTTGAGATGTATAAGTCCTTCTGGGAGTTAATTGTTTCATGTTGAGAATATAATTTGTCTGAGTTTGATGAAGTCTTGGGATTGATACGTAATTCCCTCTGAGAGTTGATAGACTATCTGTATTGTAATCAACAGCAATGAAAAACAGCTAGTGTCACCATTTCCTCTTTGCGAATCATGTCCGTTAAGAGATTTTTAGCCCATGATCATCCCCAGCGGACAGAATAATTAAGAGAGTATACCATGTGCAGCTCCACCTTTCAGATTCCAAACCCCATTTGTTCACTACACATCAGTGTCACGTTGTATATTGTGTCCCCTTATGAATGGGCCTATTATATGACATTATGAAGATGATCTGTCTGTCATATACTTTGCTGCTACTCTGATATCTCTAAAGAAGAGAGAGAAGAAATGCTTTGCTCCTTCTGATGCTTACCAAGCTTCCAAAGGAATTGAAAAAATTAGACACTTTGTGCAGTTTACAAGTTAATATTAGTATATTAATGAGCAGGACCATGCATTTATATGTACCAACCTAGCTTACATGGAGTTGAACATTTGATCTTATACAGCTCCTGTTTGGTTGTACCCTAAAGGTCATCAGTATTGACCCCAAACTCAAATTACAACAAATTTGTGAAAAGTTCTGTCCTTGAGGTGATGATTCTCCAACTTATAGTCTCAGTCATTGAGGAGCTAGCCTGTGTTAAAATAGACAATTTAGTATCTCAGTGTGGGTAACTTTTCAGTATTTTGTGCAATATGTACGTTTTTGAGTCTTATTTATTGGTTTCATTAGTATTTACTATTGAAAGTGCAATTTTTCGTCTATTGGGCCCCATTGGAAATGGGCCGATGTTCTGTCAGCCCAATGAGTTAGCTCCTGTTACTCTTTTTGTTCTGTTCAATTCCGTCCTATTTGTCTATTATATCTACGTATTTTTTTTTATTTTTTTTTTATTTGAACAATCTGAGTGCGAATAAAACAAACAAACAAACACACGAACAAACTTAGAGTACACTTTGTCAAATGCTTGAAACATTTGAGCCTGGGTGACATTTACCATTCTCCCACGATCCAGCAGATTTCACTATCGTGAATTAAATTTGATTCAGTTTTATGGGTGCTGCTGATTCCTCAACTGATGACAATGTTACCAAACCTCCCTGGTTTTGTTCAAAATAATACTAGAGTCAGTGTGTACCAAAAGAAGACAGTCTCCTAATTGTAGTTTTTCCCCAAAGTAGAGAAACATTAATTACTAACAATTAAATATTTCTTCAATTCTGAATATGTTGTCACCCAGACACATTTCTATATTTAGTACTAATTGCATTCCAAAAAGGGGCAAATTGGAATTATTTTTGTCTTTTTGTGACAGCTGTGTTTTTTTAACAAAAACCTGACCAGTCCAGCTGAAAGAGTTCCATAAATAATCTAATTGGATTTTATTTATTCTCTAAGCATACGTGCAGATAAATCAATATCAAGAAATGGATTCATATTCTTTTTTCCCCCTCCATTTGCAGTTGATAAGAATGGAGTATCGTAGTGAAACGATGAGGCTTGAATGGGCTGGCATGACAAGCCTACACTTTAAGGAAGACGTGAATTGTGGATGCAAATGCAAGGTGCGGCCTTCCGATTGTCGACCGGACAGAGAATTATTTACTAACTGTCAGTGCCAGTGCATGGTGGAACTAGATTGTCCAATAAATTTTAGATGGGACCCACTTTCCTGTGACTGTGTTTGTGATGTGCCATGGTCTGACAGGTATATAATGCAGAGATTTATTTTGCAGCTTTATGTGGTAAATTTATTTTGTTATGCCTTTTTTGTGAAGGGGTGGGGGAGGCGGGGGATGTGGGGTGGGAGGTCCCGACAACCTGTCAGTTGAGTCCATTTTGAACTTGTTAATATAAAAAATCCAATATTTTTCCTGAAGATCTCAGTAGGCGTATGATCCATAAACTGAATCACAGTTATATTACTAGCTCTAGCAATGAAATTTGACAAAGTTTGATAATGAAAATTCCCTTGAATTGTTTCATTTGCATATTCTGGAGAGTGTTGCTTATTTATCTTCTTTGTGAGCAGTAACTGGAAGGAACATAAAATTTTGCAGCAAGTTCTTCTTTGTGTAAAAGTAAGTTGGCCTGACGTTTCAATCCTAGCAGGATCTTCTTCAAAGGCTAAATAACAAGTAACAGTAACAGAAGGAACAAAAACACGCACAGAATACAGAGAGGTTAATGAGCATGGTGAACACAAAGAGAAAGATGTGAGGGGATTAGTAGACAAGGAATGGAGAGAAGAAAGAGACCAACAGGGGAAGAGGAGAGGTAGGAGATAAACAGTGGAGGGACAAAGAGAGGATTATGGGAAGGGATAAGAGAAACTCAGTAACTGAGTTTGTAAGAGAAACTCAGTAACTGGAAGAAACATAAAATTTTGCACCAAGCTCAAAGTCGCGGCAAAATAGCCTCAGCGTAAAAGTTTCTGTTTTGTGTGTTGGTTTTTATGCGATCCTGGTTGCAGTTTTCTATAGAATCAATCAAACCACCTGGAGCGCCCTCACATAGGTTGAAGAGGTCCTTATCGTAGTGAAGGACACATAAAAGGACAAAGGATCGCTTTAAGCTAGGTTAGAAATTAAGGTTCTAGAACCACGTCCCACGGTCTGTCATAGAGGGGGGGGGGGGGCCTTGGATCACTGACTGTTTGTTGGAACCAGGGGTCACATGAGGATAACCAGGAGCCATTTGGTATTTTCACTAAGCTATCATTTATACTTGTTTTTTATCAATTCTGCAATAAAAAAAGTTGCATGTATGATTGGTTTCTTGCTTTGAAAAAAAAATATATATATGCATCTGAGAGTGAGTGGAACTTTGACTGGGTGTTAATACTCAACATTAAAATGTCTCTAGGCATATTTTGTCAGAGATCTAAGGGCCTGTTTGGCAAGTTATGCCAGATGGCCACCCTACCCCTCCCCCTGCCTATTTTCACCCTTTGTATGATACTTTGTGTAGGATAGGATGGAAGACTTGAGAAGGGGGGGGGGGGAGACAGATTAACTGAGAAGCAGTTGATCCTATAGAAATGAAGGAGTTTTAAAATACAGTCACTGCTCAATGACATATCCTTGACCTCTTTCCTTCATAGGTTATGTAGAAGTAAACGTGAGACCTTTAACAGTACGATGTGTGGATGCTCTTGTGATTCAGGTCTACAGGAAAAGTGTGAGAAAAAGGGACTTCGATTTAACAGTAGTAAATGCAAGTAAGTACCATTCCCAATAAATGTCTGACCATTTGCTCTTCCAGAAGCTCCCTCCTTCACCTGATGACCGTCATTCAGGTCTATTTCCATCTGATTACAACTTATTAGTAGTTTTATATTTGTGCTTTGCAAATAAATGCATATTTAAAATAGTTGTTATTTAGAAAAGTTTATGCCAAGTTTCCAACAGATTTCTTATAGATGCATAATGCATTACATTAATCACACTGTAGTAAAAAATTAAATAAGTTAGTTGGTGTTAAAGTTATATATATACCTATTTTTTAATTTTTTATTTAAGTTCTATATAGATATAGAAAATGATACTTCGTCTGTGTTATATTAATTGTACCAGGTTAGTTAAATGAATACTGCATAATAATGACCCTTAATTTAGGGCCCCCTTCTCCTCTCCCCCTCCCACTCCCATCCCAATTATTAATTATTGCTGCAAATATAGTATAGATAAAAAAAAATCCTTTTTTTTTCTGGTGCAGTTTACCCATGAATTTGTTGCCACCATTTTGTATAAAATTAGTTGATTCTCAGTTTAATAACAATTGAAGATATTTTTCTTCATTTCTTTGTTTACGTTCATATATAATGCCATGCAGTATAACACCAAAATGTAGGACATTTCATGAAAGAGTGA
>KN883336.1:75363-99212 GCA_000934455.1 Apostichopus parvimensis | reverse complement strand
AAGTTATTGTGATATATTAGCTGAATAAATAATTTTCTTATTTATTGTAAGTTTGTCCTTCAAGCATATATGTCAATGGTTATGTTTGCAATGTGCATTTGACATTTTTTTGTGTCCAGGGGTAACAACTGCAAAACACAGTTTCTAATAGCATGACATGTAGGTGGAATTTGGATGAATCCTTACTATGCCATGAAAGCATTCAAGTAATCATTTAATTATATCAAATGATTAATCTGTCTTACTGATAGTGAATCTGTCCGTCCAAGGTTATGTTTGCAATGCATTATGTTACTTTTGTCCGTCCAAGTGTTATGTTTGCAATAGTGATGTTTCCCCTAATTTTTTCGTTGAATTAACATTGAATGTTTGATTTGCATTCAAATGTTTGATACTCCAGTTGTTATTAATAAACTATGAAACACTCAAGTACCTGCCTTTTTTATATCTTATTCAAAAGAATTTTTCCATTTAAATTTTATGAGTTTTGTCCGTCCAAGTCCTTAAAAGTCTTCATGCTCCAGTAAATGGTAAACTTCAGCTGTACAGATGAATTTGATGGTTGATATCAGATCCATGGTACTAATAGTCTCCTCTAAAAACAAAACAATTATAAAAAGTTCCTCCTCAAACATGAAAAAGAAGAAAGTATGATTAACATGCATTCATCTTCCATAGCAAAGTTTCCACTCGTGTCATGTTTCACTTTTATTTCGTAACAACCGTAGGTTATTTTATCTCTGCGTTTTCACAAATGATAATTGGGATGTCAAAGTTACAAATGGTAGGTCATTTGTTTTGAAACAAAGCATTTGAAAATTTGGGATCTGGAGGGACCTTTTGGACCCTGTAACTGTGAAATCTGCCGTATTCATTGAGTACTGCACTGCTCCCTTACACACCCAGAGGTATTACTGTACTGTATAACTGTCGACAATATGTAGTCATTGAGTACTGCACTGCCCCCTTACACAACTGGAGGTATTTACTTTACTGTACATACTACAGTACATTGAGTACATTGAGTACTGCACTCAGCGCCCCTTACACACCCAGAGGTATTACCTTACTGTATAACTGCTTGTAGACACTACAGTAGTCATTGAGTATTGCGCTGCTCCTTATACACACAGAGGCATGGGCGGCGATCATGGGGGGATGGGGGGACATGTCCCCCCCCCCAATATTTTAGGTGGGGGATATAGTATCTAACATCCCCCCAATATTTGGTGGCATAGTTTTCTTTTTAGCATATTTTTTATAATTTCAAAATAGAAAATGCTAAGATGCAACTTACAATGCCTGGGAAGTGCCATTTCCAGCGATCTGGGAGGCTTTTTTGGCCAAAATTTTCTTTTGCGCTTCGCGCCATCCCATGGTGGCACTACGCTTAGATAGTTTGCCTACAAGCTTTGTCTCTCCCTTGGCAAGTTCCTCGCAAGGCGCCTTCCTAACCGTGTCCCAATTTGTTACTATACATGACCGAAAGTAGTTTTTACTTTTTTTTTATCGAAATGAATAGTACTGTATAACTATACTGTATATAAACTGTATACTACAGTAGCTATTGAGTACTGTACTGCACTGCTACTTTGCACACCTAGAGGTAATACTTGATACTGTCTTCGGCTTTTGTTAGAAAGGTCACCATATACTGTCATATCTTGTGTTCATGTTATTAGACACTTCACCCCAGAAGCCCAGTCCTACAATATTTACAGGAGACAACACCATCAGGGCTATAACTGGGATATACTTTGACATATTGTTTTACCTCCATGCTGTAACAAGCCTCTGCTTCCACTTCCATTTCGTTGCCGTACTTCTTGGCTGGCAAATGCAGAGATTGGAAGACTTTTGGCAATCTCTATACTTTTGATGAGTGCACAATTGTTAAAATTTTATTAATAGTTGCTCAATATCTTAGTTTAACTAAATTAGCGGCCTGACTGATCCATTGTACTTACTGCTGTTCCTAAGAAAAAGGACGATATTCTCTTTTTCCACTTTAAAAAATATTAGACAATGTGTTACCAATGTATGCTTCCATTGAAGAATAAATACTGTTCTGATCTTTACCTTACCGTGATTGATTAGTATCTTATCTGACAAGTTCACCGTTTAATGTAGTCCACAAAACTTAGTATTAAAGCACAAAATATACCTCTTGTTTGTTATCAATCATACACTCTGCTTTCAATTCATTCCTGCGTTTCTCTTATTCAACAAGGCAACTGAAGTTATACATGATTGTAAACGTTTTTTAAATGTGTTCCTGTTCATATACAGTTAATGTTCTTTTATTTTCCTGAAAACAGTGTCATACTTTTGCATGATATCAGTTTTATGCAACATCACCTTTGATTATGACGCATGTATCAAGTTAGCCATCCGACCATTCCATTATTACCTTTCCTTCGCCTTTCATTAACATACTTTATTTACTACAACAAAATTGTCACTGTTTAGTCTTTAATGGAGAGATTCTCCCATCATGTGCAGCCATGGTTAAGTGAATAAATTAGTTTTTGACATGTCATGTTAATACAGCAACTAATATCATTCATTTTAATACTGCACTACTGTACCTGTAAGATAATTATTCATGTTAATACAGCAACTAAGATCATTCATGTTAATACAGCAACTAAGATCATTAATACAGCAACTAAGATCATTCATATTATTTCTAACGATTGTTTCTCCTTTTGCTGCAGTTGATTAACACAGGATTCTTCACAATGGGAAAGTTCACCGTACATTTGACCTTCTTCCTAGTGGTCCAGGTAGTCTGTGGTAAGTAGCTAACCATGGTCCATCTTAAATGGAAATTAGAAAGTTTATCATCTGGACATGTTGAATGTAAGTCATGCATGCTTAACTCTTTTTTAGTGAACAGTGCATATTGCACCTGAAAGAAAATGACTATCATGGCAGTTTTCTATATCTAAAGCTTATAAGAAGCATTTGCTACTTGACTGTTTTGCTTTGAAATTATAGATATAAAACATTTCCGTTTTGCATGTTTACCCCTGTGTCCAGCTTCATCTGTTGTCGGCGAAGGTTGTAAAAACAAACAGAATCTCGAGCTATATCAGCCAGGAATTATCCAATGTTCGTTCGAAGAGGGCTTTTTTGGAGTTCAGTGGTTCAATTCAACAGAAGAGGGAACCTCTGCGTTCATTACCTATATAAGAGATGTAAAGGATGGCCCTGGATTTAGATCTGGAGATTACGATGTATGGTTAAATGGATCGCTGTTTGTTAGAAACGTAACAGTTGAACATGAGGGAGTATTCATTGTCACCCATGCACCCTCGTCATCTGGAGAGGTGAAGCAGTATAATATTCAAGTCCAATTGTTTGGTAAGAACCTCAGACTTTGATCAATCTTCAATTACATATGAAAGGCTCTAACAAATGTAAGCTTTGTAATTTTATTGTAGTGTTAGTGTCCATTAATTGAAATGGAATAAATCGACCATTTCCATTGGCAAATTTCTTCCATCTGAGTCTTATATGGATGACAGACAGGATACATAATTTTTAACATTTTCAATTTTCTGACTCAACAGTCAGCAAACATACAGGAATCTTAATAGGCTTGTATCAAGCAACACTCTATGTGAATGCACGAAACAATTACAGGAAGGTAGGTTCTATAATAATTACCCCGCTAACAGATATATGCAATGAAACGATCAGACATCAAATGTAAATATGCAACGTGTATGTACATGTGATGAATCAAACATTCATCATGGATATATAATTATATTAAGACAAACATGTTAGTCCAGGAGGCTGGAGTGATTGTCAGTACCATACTAAGAATTGCCCTAATATAAAGCTGGTTGTTATTTAACAAAAGTAGTTATCTATTTGTCTGTATTGATGATAAGTTGACCTTTAACATAAGTTGATTAGTTGGATGCATGAATGGATGTATAAAATCATATTCGTTCACTATTCACTACATGCTAGTTTTCCTTTCCTTACATTCAACAGTGAAGCCGCAAATTGAATATCCTGTGATTGAAGAGTGTCAAGATAAGAGTAAAATATGCTACATGTTATACGAAAACCCTCTGGAATTGAGTTGCTCTGTCGAAAATGTCCGTCCTAGAATTTCTTTGATCTGGAATCAGCGAAACTCTCAGCGTGATAAACTTTTGGAGTCGAATATGACAACAATCAGAAACAGTGAAGTAACATTCAATACTCGTTCGACTGTTAAACTACATAACGACTCCCCATTATTGTCAGTATTGGTATGTAGTGTAATTGAGAACACTTGGATCTTGGAGGAGAATGAGACGTTGGTTATCTTAGAGAACGGAAGCGTAGACATATCACACAGTCCTATTAGACATCTTGTTGAGCTTCATTCTACTATGATTCTACCCTGTAATGACTTTAACAAAAGGATTCTAGTTTGGAAGAGATCCACTGATAGATCTGAAACCCCAGAAGTCATTCTAATTAGAGTGCAAACCTGGAAAGAGGATTTTAATGAAACATACAACAAGGATTTCAGATTGACTCCTGATGGGTCACTGATGTTGCCACAGACTGAATTGTATCACCAGGGCATTTATACTTGTGTCGCCAGTGATTATGACATGGATCGTATACAAACAATCGATGTTGTTATTTTCAGTGAGTACTTTGATATATACATAAATTTTATAAAACCCTCATCTATTAAACCGAATAACCTTGACTTTGTAAAAGGTGCAACATAATTGAAACAAAGACAAATGTCTATTTAAAACCTGCAAATGCTGGAGTCCATCTATCCACAGATTCTGTAACTTACAGTACGAACGATTTGTAGTAAAGCAATTGCACTTAGATCAATCTAGTGTAAAGACAAGAGTTCATTTGTTATTACAAGTATGAATATGTCTAATTGTTGAAACGTACGACTTTGAGCTTGTCCTGTCAAGGGCCTGAACTTTAATTAAACTTACCCTTAGATGAAAGATAAATCTTTGGTAGTTAGAAGATATAGACACAGAAGCCAAATTAACATCTACTCCTCGCATGGCATCACTATAAAGTCATAACAATTATGCAATATACTCATTCACAATATGAATGGACTGTAATGCAACATATGTGGACAATGGAACGTTTATATGATCTGTCTAATATATGTTTTCTTTAATGAACAGATTTCTTAACATGTTAAGTTCGTATTGACTAATATACAACATATTTAAGTGATTAACCAGTCATTGCAAAAAAAAAACCCACAATTTTCTCCTTTTTTCTTGAATAGCCTATCCAAGCCCGCCGTACATAATTGTAGAAGGATGTGACCATACACAGTATTGTGTACTTGACGTCGCAAGAGAAGGAAACGTGACGTGTTCAGTTCGTGGCATACGACCAGAAGTCGAACTCCAATGGAGAACTTATGAAAACAATCCTGCTCTATCTCTAATAGAGCTGGAAAGGACATCAACAGAAAAGGGAGGAATCTTTGACATTTCTCTTAAAACAAACTTCAAAATTTTATCAGCGCCTGAAAGAGGGATCACATTAGAGTGTTTTATAGTAGGACAGAATTCAGATGTGTTCAAGTCCTCTATAAAAGCAGCAAGAATAGACCTTAAAACGACATATGGTAGGTGTTTGTTTGCTATCGATGCTTTGTTTTCAGATTAAGACTAAACTATTTGCAATATGTTTCTATTTAAAAAGGGAATCTTGTTTTTCATAGCAGAAGACGTTAAACCCATCTCTCGAGATATGTAATAGAACTTGACAATAAGGATGTTCCGATTCAGAGAGATCAAGTAGCCAGGGTTTATTGACCTGAGATTACAATAGAATTGATCTAAATATTCTCTTTTATCTAGAACTTTATAAGAGGTGAATGATTTTGCAATTGTGAGATCCAGTAGCCTGCTGGTGAAGTTAGAATACAGTCCATATGTTCAATGGCTTGTATTTTTGGTTCCTTACTTTAGCAGAGGAACCTGTGTAGTCAGGTTGGGGTGGGTGTTCGTGCGTGTGTGTGTCTGTGACGCTTGGGTACATTGTAACTCAACAAGGGCCAGTGGCTTGTATTTTTCTTATGGCAGTGAATTTGATGTCTGATAGAAGTTATGCTTCTAAATGAATGGCTAGTTTGCATCTGGAACGACTTCTTCTTTGATCCGACTTACGGTTTATAAATCTGACTTTTCAGAATTGAATCATACTTTTGTGTGAAGGGGTTGGTAGATAGCGGGTACATGATAATGTATGCTCAATTTGATATTATGCACATTTATTAGCGCACAGGGCTTCAGTTGAATTTTGCCAAAAATAGCTTGTAAAAATGGTACGTTAACATGTTTATTAGGAAGGTCCACAGTCAGTGAAAGAACCTTGCTGATCAATTTAATCAACAATGATGAAAGCTTGGGATTATAATCTCAATTGGCAAGAAATCACAATAAGCCCACTGGCTTTCTGGTTCCTATTTACAGATGGCAACATGGGGATCTCCGGTTCATCGAAAGTTGCTGTGGTAGCAGTACTTCTAATTCTGGTGCTTTTGTTCATCTGTCTGATAGGTAGGTACCATGATGCATAGCAGAATTCCTTTGCAATATAGCAAAGTTTGTTAGCTATTTTCTTGTATTCTATTTGTTTTTATTGCATCTACATTATCCTTATTGACTAACAGAAAAGTATAGTAACTAAATTTGTTTATCTAAACTGTTGTTTTCTTTATTTTCATGATAATAGTAATGATGTCGTATGTGTGTATGTGCGCGTTTGTGATGCCCAGCTTGTAAACATGATATCTCAAGAAGGGTTGGTCGGACCAATTCATATTTAATGTTAAGACATACCACTTTGAGTACAAGAAGCATATATTGTTTTTGGTGGAAGTCATTTGAGGTCACCAGGGGTCAAATTGTGAAAACCTTGTAAACACAATTTCTTAAGATGGGAAGCATGGGCAGACCTCATATTTGATGTGTAGAAGAACCACATTAAGTCAAAGAAACCTATTGTTTTTGGTGGAGTTCAAAGGTCATTTGGGGTCACTAGGGTTTAATTGTGAAAACCTTGTAAACACCATATCTCAAGAAGGGAAGCATGAACAGAACTAATATTTAATGTGTAGAAGAACCTCATTGATTAAAAGAAGCTCATTGTTTTTGGTGGGAGTCACAGGTCATTTGGGGTCATCAGAGGTCAAATTATGAAAACCTTGTCAACATGATATCTCAATATTAGAAGCTTGGGCAGATCTCATACTTGGTATGAAGGTGTATAACATTGAGTAAAAGAAGCCCCTTGATCAAATCGTGAAAGCTTTGTAAACATGATCTTGCAAGAAGGGAACCTTGGAAAGATCTCATATTTGGTGTGTGGATGTACCATGTCAATTTAAGGAGCCTATTATTGTTTTTGGTGGAGGTCTTAGGTCATATGAAGTCGACAAACGCCAAACATTTACTTCACTCCCCTCTTACCTGTCTCTCTACACTAACACACCTTCCTAACATAATATCACAAGGGAAGCTTGGACGGATCGCATATTTGGTATGTATTTGTACCACATTGAGAACATTGGGCAGAGGTCAGTGGTCGTTTTAGTTCACCAGCTGTCAAATTGTGAGACCCATGTTTTACACAATATTTCAACAAGGACAGATGTCATATTTAGTATCTTGATGTATCTATCACATTTAGAACAGATGCCTGTTGTTGAGGTCAATGGTCATTTAAGGCCAGCCTGTGTCATTTTAAATTTTTTGTTTTTTTCACATCACACTGCTTTTCACTGTATTACTAAGATCAAGTATGTTGTACACCCTCACTATACATTTCGTCAGATTCGTTACATCATCGAAACAACAATGCATCTTTGCGTTCTGGTTATTTAACCTTACATAAATTATTCCTGCAGTGTTAATCTACCGAAGGTGTCGGAGGAAAATTGTGGATGACGAAGAGGTAAGACCGTTATATCTGAAATTATAAAGACAATCAAGGGAAACGAAATATATAAAGCTGTTAAACATACTGTAACGCTAATTCAGTCTAAGATTCTGGGGGTTGTTAAGTATTCCCTACTGAGGACTGGTGGTGGTACGGAAACAAATGCGGCTTGGATGGTTGTGTGTTAGTAGCGACGGGCCTTGAATCTTGTTATTACATGCAAAGAATATAACACATAGATAAATTAGTACAGAAACCCGCTGAGATTTCGTAATCTATTACTATAATCAGTCACGGTACAGACCATACAGAAAGTGGTTAGAAACGTGTCACTTGTCTGATGATCACCACACAGGTGGGAAACTCCGAGATTACACATGCTGTAGGTTACCATATATCTACCTGAGTTGGTAATGCTAGTCATACTGAACTCTCCTCTGCACATATGCATTATTAAAGAAACACAGTGTATTTTTTCAATGGTCAAGCCAAACTTGTCTTCACACACAGGAAAGTAGTACTGGCCATTAGAGCACTTGTGTTTACAATCATACAGGTGACTGGTCAACTCAAGGATGAATCCTAATGACAGTATTCCGGGTAGTTTATGCTATCAAGTAACAAATTATTATGTTTGAGTGAATTTGATGAGGACAGTTTTTCGATAGGCAAGCTTGACTGTCATGTAGACTCTGAGTACATTTATATAAGAATAAGGTACAACCTACGGTTACTTAGCTAATCAAACATATTATGTTAACTTGTATCCTATTTGATAGAACATGTTAATTACATCATCAAATTATTTGCAACTAGTGACTACAAATTGATAGTTTTATTGATGATATGTTTGAAAGTATCATTCCCTCTTGTTTAGATGTTGCCCATGACTGACCGGACACCTGGTAAGTCTGATGTACAAGTTATTGCAAGCTGAGTGCAGTGAATGCTGCAAACAATACCTTCAATTGCTTTAAGATACTGTTAAATACCATGCATACAGTAAATAAATTTCAACATACATATATCCTCTACAAATGATAATGTATAATACTGTAACTGATTCCAGTGACTTTATTGCTGTCATAGCAAATTCATATTACAGTTAACTTTACCAATGGTGATTAATTAATGACACAATAATTCCACAGGTCCTTTTGTATTTCAGTATTTTTGGTTTATGAAAATAAGATATGAACATTCTGATTACATCAGAATGTGCCCCACTTCAGATAACAATTATGACTCAATAATGACTCCCGAATGGTCTGGGCCAAGAACAAATTTCTTTTGTTCACATCTTTGCCAAATGTTGGAATCGATTGTCTCTTTGCAATTAAAGCAGCTGTTCCAGTAGCCATTTAGTTTGAGAACGAATCTAACGTCTAACAATTAAATTAACATATCAAGACATTATTATTTGGTTGAGCAGCTACCAATATTGACATTTCAAATTAAAAAAAAAAAACTTTCTTCTGATCATTTTCATTATCGAATTTGTTCCTGATATAAAATAAGATTGTTACTAATCACACTTTTCTGGTTTCCTACAGAGGAGGAACAATTCATCAAGGAATTAAAGGCAAAGTATGAGATACTTTATCGCTCCGTACAACCATTGCCTTACATCAGAAACAGCATGTATTGTGTTGATAATGTATATGTTGATAGCGGCATTGAACGGTTAGTTGAACAAGCACATGGAAAAACAATTTGGAAACTTTTAGAGTCACATCATGAACTACTAAAGAAACCTGAGAATTGTGGTAGGCAAATTATAGAGGGCGAAGCCGGATATGGAAAATCAACACTTACACTACAGCTTGCATACGATTGGTGCCAAAGAGTTCCAAAATCCCCTTTAAGTAACGTACCGATACTTATTTACCTGCGGCTAAGACAACTGAGAGGGGTGAAGTCAATATACCAAGCAATACGGCGTTTTATATTACCCAGAGACTCAGATCTGAATGAGGATATTGTGGAATTAATCATAAAGAATTGTTCAGGTGCATTGGTTATTTTGGATGGATTTGACGAATACCCTGATAAAGACGATCAAGAGACTGATATTTCTCTTATCCTTCGGAGAGAAATGTTGCAGGATATAGACGTCATTCTGACTACCAGGCCTTTCTACTTGCCAAAAGAATTTGCACCGCATACTGATCGAATACGTTTAACAGGTTTCAACGAGGACATCCGAGATCAATATATTCGAAAAGCAGTTGTACAGGGTGACGAACAAGCCGCCAGGGAAATAATACTTAAACTCCAACGAAACCCTCTACTCGGTGACTTGTGTCAAGTTCCTTTGTTGTTTGTTTTGTTTGCTCACATGAGCCACAAGAACATAGACTTGAAGACATTCAAATCCGTTACTAGTTTCTTTCGTAATGTGATAGCTTGCTTCCATAGTCATTTGATGAACAAAACAATTGAAAAGGTAACTTTTGACTTAAAACATGACGAGTTGAACAAAGTTGCTTTTGAGGCATTGAGCGGTAGAAACCAACTGATTGTGTGGGATAGTACTTCCCTGAGAAAACGACTTGGGGATGACTTTTATGAGCAGTATCTTAAAACTGGAATATTTTTTGAGGAAGAAGTTCCGACTGGTGATCAATTTATCTATAAAACTGAAGTCAGATTCTACCACAAATTGTTCTGTGAGTGGTATGCTGCCCACTACATTGCTGATTATCTATCTCAAGAATCTTCAACCTCTGCCACAACAGAGAGCCAGACTGTAGCTGAACTGCTCCGTTGTTTGGATCCCTTTGAACTTCACTATGTTTACAGATTTGCCTGTGGTCTTAGTAAAACTGCTTCTGGTAAAATTGTAAATTATCTGCAAGACAACCTTAAACATGAAAAGTTTGCTATGATGTGTATGCTGGAACAAGACTATAAAAATGAGAAGATTGTTGATGCAATCACAAAGTTGGCCTCTAAAGTGGTCCACGTACATGGCGATGACAGTCAACTACTTCAGAGATCAACTTTACAAGTTTTGGAATTCGCAAGTGCAAAACAGGTGAAGTCAATTTCTTTCCTTGCAATCAAGACATATGTCTTCAGGTTTGTGGTCATGTGGTCACGGTCTTGTACTGTTATTGTACAATAGAATTATAATCAGTGTGTCTATATAACTACAAAAAACAGTGCAAAACTTCCGGCCTCCACCAGGATTAGAACCTGGGCCCTCTCATGTATTGAAGTACTTGGTTTATTTTCCCACCAAGTAGTTTTTTGATATTTCCAGTTTGTGCTGTATTTCTTGAAAGTTATATAATAACAATCGATTCATGAGGTCAGATTCCCAATACATATCTTCAGAGGTTGAATCCCAAAATAATGACCCAATGACCCTACGAATGTAACAATTTCAAATGCTAACAACACTTATTGTCGTTGTCTTAACCAATAGTGTCACTCGATCTATTGCTTTCATGTGGCCATACTGCCCGTAATAAATGAACACACTATGACAAAGACAATTCAAACCTTGAAAATATTCGAATAAATTGAGTTTTAATTGAAAGGTCAACTTTACTGAAAAAAAAACAAAAAAACAACCCTAAAAGTAAATGGCCGAATCGTTTTATGCAGTAGCATTCATTGCCATGGTAAGCTACTGTTGAAATGTCATTTTGACCTCAAAATGTAATTGTATGGTCTAACTCAATTACATAAAACCCTCCATCCTCACATAATGTAGCATGATTCATTAACTAGAAGATAATTTCAATACATTAACCTTGTTCATTTCTCTAACAGATTACCATAGCTTGCCTAAACCTGACCATGGCCTTCAAGGAGTGTGATGGATTCACTATTTTACTCCAATCTGGCCTCTCTCTCTGTCCTTTAGTGACAGTAGAAAAGATACACATAGAGACAGAGAAGGAGGGAAATGAACCACGTACAATATCAGAGATACAATTAACAAACATATTCCGTTTTGCGCTTCGTTGTCAGTCTGTTAAGGAGCTCTCGTAAGTTGAATCTCATGTTTTTGTTATCATACTATGTTCCTACAAGTATTCCCTCATGTTACACTTAAAATAACTGATTTACCAAAGTAATAGAGATAAACACAGAGCTCTGACAAAACTGGTATTATAAATGATGTATCATCAAGAAATACATTGTAATTGGGATTTTAGAGTTAAGATCATGAAAAAAGATGAATTGTTATGTTGGTATGACTAGCCATCACAGTGTTAATTATAACAAAAAGAAACAATAACAGTTGTGAATTTGGAAGGTAAGAATTTTTTTCATATATTATTGGGAAATTGTCTTACATGATATGACAAGTATCATCAAAGAGGCCAAGGTGTAATTTCTTCATGAATTTTGGAAGTTTTAATCAGTATTGTGGTAGTATGAGATAATCCCCCACTCTTAGAAACGTAGGACAACCTACTGTGCCTGGAATTGTATAACCAACAAGTCTATTTTACAATCTATCAGATTGTCTGCACACCAATTCCTTTCATTGACTCCTAGCACGACCTCAGGACGGTCCTAAACATACATAACACTATTACCTTCCTGCAGTTATGGGCTCATTTGCTCATATTAAAAAGTAAAATGATGTCCACAGTAAGGTGTTTTGTTTCCAATCATCTTGAAGCACTTCCTAAGCATTTACTACATGGAATTTGCTTCATAGCAAGACTGTTTTGCTATCTTTCTCTCATGTTGGTTTGTTTCTTCCTTTCTACTTCAAAGGTTCAGTGAATGTCTGCTGCCTCTTTCGCCCTCTCAAGAGTCTATCAAGTCAGAGATGATATCTAGGAAAATTAAAAGTAACTATCGATTCTGTCAGTATTGGTTGATGGTTTGATTAAATCTAGTCATCAAGGAGTTCATATAAGAGACAATACATTGTAACATTTCATAAGAAGTGCAAAAAGCAGATTGTAAGCCTTTCTTAGAAGCAAGAATGATGCAAAGTAGAAAAAGCGACAACATAAATTGCTTTGTCATCAGGATTACATGGATTTCAGGGGCAGTAAATGTTAACCGCCTACATGATTTGTCCTATGCTCGAAACATTCCTTATGGTACAAGCTACTATAATGGCAATATTATTAACTGACAATAACTATGCTTATGAGAACTGTTTAAGAACATTACTTTAAGTCTAAACACAGTAAAATCGTGTCGTTTTACTGTAAGTCAAGCCATTTTATTGGATGAAAAGCACCAAACTCAAATTTAGGTCTTAAGTGTTCCATTTTTAGTGTAGATGTATCTGTTTCATTTATGTGATAAAGTTAACTTCTCTCCTTCATAAATCCTAAGATGTCTTTAAATTTAACATATTTTTACATACTTGTCATCATAGTATTCTGGCAAGACTACGGTTACAGCCTGAATCTCCATTCTGGTGATTGGGAGGTATGATTCTTTTTTTCTTGTTGCCAGGGCTTTTTGTTATTGTGTGTGTCCATTAGCGCAGAACAAGTTGGAAGTATTGTAAATGCCGACAACCAATTGACAACGACAGAGATCGTGACATAGCTTAGGACATATAATGTGTAGATAGATTGTGGAAACAATATTTTTAAACATGAGTTGGTCATTGCAAATTGTTTAATTAATTCAGATCATTAAGCAACTGAAGATACTCAAGGAAACCCTGTATGACATTTCTTTTCTACTGAGAGTATTTTTAACTTTTCTGTACATTGTTGTAAGTCTGGTAGTATAAAAAGGAAGTTTTGCTGTATGTATTTGGACTTATTTTCATAACAATGGATTTTCTTTGAATCTAAAGTAATACCAATGATACTACAATTAGAATAGTAAAAAAGTAAAACAAAGAGAGGAAAGTTTACACTGCTTCATTTTGTGTTTATTTTCAGGTTGATAATATCAATATTATTGAGTCAATGTGTGCAGACAGGTTACAGATCTGGACCAAAGATAGTAACTTACAACAGAATTGTACTTTGCAGCTACTGAAGAACGCATCTAACAATGATGTAAGTCAGTAGTCTAATGATAGATATATCAAAATCCCTATTACGTACCAGATATGCCATCCCCATTATATAATTAAATGTTTTATAGAGATGCTATAGTATCATGCATTTCACAGTCAAATTATTTGATAAATTCATTCATTATCTTTCAACATTGTTTCGAAGGCAGGATTCTGCATCCAGAATGCAATGTTTTAGCCATGGATGCAAAATCTTCAAGTTGCTTCCGGCGGTTGAAAATTCTTAAACTACACACACTCACAACTAGGCCTATGCAAAGTATAACAAAACACATTTTTGAATGAACATCTTTCTTCCTTTATGAAAAATCCATGCCTCAAAAGAACCAAAATTTCTTCCAATCATACAGATGATTGAATTTGGTTTAAAAATAAATAAATCAACCACAAGATACAGATTTAACAACATTTTCATTACAGAGATTTTCATGCGAAAAATTGTCTGTTCTTTTCCAAATTTCCCATGATCTAATTGTCTAATAGACCCTTACCCATCGTCTGGAAACATTCTTGCATCTGTAGTGAACACAAATTATGTAAATAACAACAATTACATGTGATATTACTTCCTGTGTAGAGATGACAAAGTTTGTGTCATAGGCTATCATATGTGTGCACTCAAATATCATAACACTAAGCCTTGTTGACAACACATTCGACAAAAAGCAATCATGTTACAAAGTTTTGGTTGAATTTTTTCGAACAATATCACAAAATATTTGAATCAATGTTTTGATCACAAAAATTTATGAGTTGAAACAAGTTAGGAATTTTGGATGAAGCTAACATCTCAGTTACTAAAAAATGATTTTCACCTCACAGTACGTTTGTTCTCTCCGCATTGAGAGTTCCTCAAGTAAAATGTACATTCATACTGCAGTAATTTCTTTGTTGCAAAGTTTTTCAGCACTGTCTTTGACCATGTGACCCAGTGATTTATTTTTCTTGTGAAACATTCATACATCGTCAAAAGTAGCTATTGAATCTTGAGTTTTTTATGGACATTGTGTGAAGGGTTATTTACATACTGTTAGGGGCCATGGCTCGGAACTGGCCGGGGTTGGGCCGACTTGCCTATGGTGGTTGAGGAAAGGGAAAACTTTGTTCAATTTTAAATAAAACTTATAAATAAATTGCATTGGGGAACTGTAAGTGGTAACTTACGACAGGGCGTCATAAAAGTTGTGAGCAAGTAGTTCTAGGCCTTTAGGGATATGTTCTTGTGTCGTCGAGATCAATTTATATTTTCTACAAAATTTAAGGGGCTCAAGAAAATCAGTGAAAAGTGCAGTGTTTTAATTTTTGCATGTTCTCTCTAGGCATTCCTTTAACTTTACATGAATTTCCAACATTCACAGCGTATGCATAGCCTATAACATTTTCACAGACTCTTTGTAAGGAAGTTGTTTACCATGCAGTAGTATGCATTGTGTGCTCAATATATGGTAACTAGTGTACGGTAAAATTTCCCGCTTCGGAAATATATAATAGTTACAGGTTTCATCATTTGATGATTTTTTGTCCATGGTATAGACCTATCACTATAGGCTTCTTGTTGCACACAAGCCAATGTGCTTTCAGGGGTCATTATAGCTTAGTATTATGTGTTCCTGTAGAGGTATTTTACAGTGCATGTTTTCATGGAGGACTACAGGGACGCAAGTTATTCTGAGCAGACTCAAACGCTGTTAAACTTTAAATCATAGTAACAATACTGGTCTTCACAGACTACTAACTTTCACGTTAAATGTACATATAAGTTAATCATATCATAATGAAGTATTTTTCCAAGGAGTACTCCAGATAGTGGCACACATAACACAAGATGATTTAAAGATTTCATAACACTCCGTAGTGACAATATATACATTAGGCATGTGGTATGGCACGATAACACATCACGATTAACAGAACTAATTTATATGAAGACATTTTCTTACTACATTCCTAGTCTAACAGTCCATATTTCATCCTGGTTATCATTCATATATCAGTCATTTTGCCTATTTTATATCTCATGCATTCATTCACTTTTAATAGTGTTACTGTCTTTTGTATACGTTGTTCATTATGTTAGATAAAGAAGTTGGATCAACCAATATTAAGAATGGTGAAGAAAAATGTTGTTTCTGTTAATATTTATTTTAGATTTCAATAAACAAACTTGAGCCTAATCGTAATAATGCGAGGAATGGATTTATGCTAGTATTAAGATGGATATGAGATCTATACCTTCAGGAAAGTTACTGGCCACAGTAGGTTATAATCGTATAATTGACATAGCTCTAAATCATTTCAATGTTGATTGAATCGTATGTTACCTTCCTTCAGATCCCCATCTTCCATCTGGAGCTTCTACAATCCTTCTCCAAGGCTGATTCTGGTAACATCATCCTCTGTTCAGGGCTACAATTGTCCTGTCCTGTGTCATTAAAGAAGCTATCGATAGATACATATGAGGAGGGAAGAGAACTGACAGAGACAGAGGTTGTTGGCATACTGATGTTTGCACAACAGTCACAGCAATTGGAAAAGCTAATGTGAGTATTTTAATTTGTATCTTAGTAATGCGTACCTAGATAATGCTTTCACACTTTTAATAGGCATACTGTAAATGCCTAAAAAGTTTTATCACTCTATGCCAAATGCAATGATACTCTCACAGGACAGAACTTTATTGTTTCTGAATTGAGTATTTACAGACACATTTTTTACCTTCGCCTAGTTGTTAAACCCATCATTTGGATCAGAAGTGGTGCTTTGTTCGAGTTAATTGTAAAGAAGATAAGTCATTTTAGGGACTCGCAAAACAAATGCTATATCATTGAATGACTTTTCTTCTAATGAATAGCTTTTACTCATTGTTTATATATGATATACAGGTTAGCTTTATCTTCTGTGTTATTGTCAATGCTTTACTTGTTCAAGCAATTGACTGACTCATGGTTGTGCTTTATTATTTCACAGGTTCTTATTTTGTCTGTTACCTCCGTCTATCGCTGCTAAGGATATTCCTTCAATATTGAAGTCAAGGAAAGTGAAAGGTACTTTATGCGAATGCTCAGGTTAACCTCTGTCGATTGATCAACATCAACAGTTTGTACATTAACGTTATGATCTGATACTGATTACTATTAATAAAGCATCCAATCATTGTAGTCAATAATGTAAATTGTATTACTTATCATTGGTTGCCTGAAGTTATCATTAAAATAATAAATTAAATATTTAAAACGTCAAGCAAATGGATGTATATTTATAGACGATTCTGATATGATGGAGACCTCAAGCCTTCTAACTTGTTTTATATTCAAAATGAAATAAAACTGTTAGCATGCTGCTTATCCACTAAAAAACCTGTGTAGGAGATTGTGTAAAAGTAAGATGGCCTGACGTTTTGATCCTAGCAGGATCTTCTTCAAAGGCTAAATGACAAGTATCAGTAACAGAAGGGACAAAAACACACACAGAATACAAACAGGTTATTGAGCAGGGTGAACACAAAGAGATAGATGTAAGAGGATTAATAGACAAGGGATGGAGAGAAGAAAGAAACCAACAAGGGGAAGAGGAGAGGTAGGAGATCCAAAGAGAGGATTAAGGGAACAAGGTAGGGAATAAACTGGAGGACAAAGACAGAAATGTGTGGAGAAAAAAAAGGGGGTGGAAGAGAGCTACGGGAAGAGGAGTGACAGGGGGGACAAGGGGAGAAAGAGGGGGGATGGACAGCAGAAAAGTTAGTTATGTCCTTCCTGAATGTGGAGCTCATGAGGTTGAATGGTGTGAAGGCTTTGCATCCACAGTCTCTCTCTGCTGTTTCGTACTAGGTCAGGGTGGCTACCTAATGAAACAATCCCCTGTAGGGACATGTTATTCATGGTATGGTTGGGAAGGTTAAAGTGTGTAGTCTTATATTCAGTAGATGTATTTTTTTCTAATATATAAATGCTACATAGCTATGCAGTAATAAGTTTGATACAAGACTCAAGAGAGGTGGTACAGCTGGCTGAGATGTTGTTGTTGTTTTGACTTCTGTATTCAGAGTGTCTGTCACTGCTATACAATTATACATACACTAGGTGTCTTAATATAAATATACCACCACAGAGATATGGTGAGGAATTAAGAACCAGACTGCATTATTAGTATTAGTTACACTCAGAAAGTTCTACAGTTACATTTACATGATGCAGTGAGGGTAATTTAAGACTGGGAATATCTCCAGATCAGGGTTTACATGTAATACGTCCAGTATCTTACATATGCTGTGCATCAAACATTTGCATTTTTCATGATACATGCCAGTGAAGGGGAGACCATCATCTAACTATAATCCAATGTTATGCTTTTCTAAAGGATGTCAGGTTAGATGTTTTAAAGTAACAATGATACACAAACCAGTTTATCCCGTTTCAAAGCTTTCAGCATAAATGAAAGTTACATTTTCACTCGATAACAGAACAGAGAATGATGTCAAAACGTGCCCTTCTGACTTGTTTGCACATGTTCTACATGTTAATGTAATTATGTAAAGTAGCTGGGCTCAGCAGATTCTTGTAAAGTCTCTTCACAATAAATTGCTCAAGGCTTATGTGACTGTAGTGTAGGTCATTGGGGTGTCTGGGAGTGAAATAATGATGTTGTTTGTTTTATTTTGTTAATCATGGCATTGTTACCTCTTTCATTTTAGTCACTTGGTTACCGTACGATAGTGGCAAAATTTATGACCTCAACCTTGAATCTGGTCAATGGATGGTGAGTATTAAGAACTTATTAAAACATGTTCCACTAACCTGTGGACTCACATGAATGCTGCTGCGTGTGTGTCCAGTATCGTATAGTCTTTGCATTAACTTTGGATCAGCGTCAGTCTACGATACTGTTACATAAATATCAAAAAGATTAAGAGGCAACAAAGAACAGTTGATAGATCATTCATTCTTGTCACCTTTGTTCCTGTAAATTACCAGATACATGCTCCTTATTGCAGTTTGTATATTAATGTCTTCAAAGTGTCAAATGACAGATATTATTGATATTACTTTGACTCAAGCATCTCTGGTATTCATCCCAAAGTAACATTTTTTTTGTAGCAAATTTCCTTCTTTGTTTGAATTGAAAAGAAAATTAATTCTTGATTCGCCTCATAACTGTTGGAGTGATTTTGTGACGTCATATTGGTAAAGCTCATAAACCTCAGTTCCTATTGTATCTACCACTTATAGTATGATGATCGTACGCTTGATGTGACAGATGCAGTTTACAGCAAGGAGGTAGGTAGTTAAGTATAATGTATTACAATACACACAATCATTGGTTTAATCTCACTAAACAATGTAATGGAGGAGATTTATCTTTAACCTACAAAATAATCTGAACATTTTTTGGCATGTATAGAAATATAATAATGTTTGAAAGGGACGATTTAAAAAAAGATGGTTGCTGTGTGCACCTTGAAATCAAAAGAATAGATTACATATTGCAAATAGGAAATGTGGAGTTTTGCTATCTTTATATAAGTTACATAAGGCTTGCTACTAGATCTTAGCAAACATTAGTGATTCACGGATTCATTAGAGTTATATAATAGGTAAATACAAAGAAATAACAAACAATTGGCTTCTTAATGTTACACTATTAAATCATATTACTATGAAAAAGTAATGATAACATTCAGTTGATTGCTCAATATTTTCTAATCACAAATCCCTAATAGCCATACTTTTGAAAATTGAATTATTTTGTCCGATAAACTTACAGCTATCATTTATGATTTACTTCTTTCGTACAGGTTAGGGAATTCCAGGAAGTATGGCAGTAAGTAATTTTTATGTGTATTTTTTCGTACGATTTGTGATTTATTGAGTTAAAATATACAAACCCCCATCATTACAACCATCCCTGCTAATAGCAAATACCACCCAAATCCCCTGTTTTTGGACAAAAAAAGGGAGATGGAATATCTACCGGAGTTGGTAATGCTAGCCATACTGAATGCTCTTCTGCACAAATTCACGATTAAACACACAGTGTATCATTTCAGTGTCAAGCCAAACTTTTCATCTTACACCGGAAAGTAAATCTGGCCATGTGGGCACTTTAGTCAGTGGGCCGAACCCCAAATATATGCTTAAAAATTGACATCCGTTGCATTCTTTAGTCGCTAAGGTTTGATGGTTGGGTATGATTGAGGAACACCTGAACAATATATTTTCACTTGTTGTCCAGTGAAAAGCGAGTTACTTATTGAGAAATCGAAGGATTTTGAGGGGGAAAATTCACACACTGTAATGCCATATAGTAGTTCTGCTATTTATTTTTTGCTGAAAAATGAAAATTCAGGCAATGTCAATGATAACTGCAGACAATGAAATATACGAATGAAATATACAAATAACCAAAACATGGACAGAAAGTGCAAAGGTCGAAGGTCAAAGTCATAACCTCAAGGGAAGTTGGAAATACATTAATATTTATTGATATTTTGAATACAAGTGCATTTATTTTTTTGGGAAAAACAAACCATTCATCCACCGCCTTGACCTGAAATGAAATATATTACATGATATGAAATATAACAAAATAGTTTTGCAAAGAAGGAAACTTGTTTAGAAGAAGTCTATGTGAAACCTGAAATGAGCGTTGAGTGTTGAGTGAGTGTTGCATATTAACAGATGCCACCAATGCCACCATGTAGTTTCTTGTTTAACTTAATCTGTGAGGGGAATACGGAGATCTGTTAAGTAATTAAATACATTGGCTCAATAGTTCACTTATTGAGCTCATTCCTTTTTAAATATAAATGCATCATGCAACAGAAGATCCAAAGGGGGTCAGCCGGTCAGAACCCCCTGGGAATTGTTAAATATATTGATTTTATGAGATAAAAAAAAAATGGTCAACAGTAGCCTATCATCCACATACAAATTTTCAAAAAGGCATTGAAACTTGGGTCACAATTTAATGATGATTAACGTTTTGGATCTGTATTCCATCACTCCAATTTGTTTCTCCCCCTCCAACCCCCCTCCCCCCCCCACACATACACTTTCTGGAAAACGTCAAGGTGCATATACAAAAAGAACACATTTATAACATACAAATTGAAGCATGTGTTTGTAGCAGCATCAAGGGCATATTTCAAACATGAGGAGAAAAACAGGTTCATTTGGTAATTAAATCAGTCATGACAAGTGTTATTGGACATCTTGAGCCATTGCTTGAAATAAAAAATCATCAATTTTACCCATAAGTTGTCTCAACTTGAGGAATGTGACATACCTTGATCCTGCTATTACAAAAAAAGGGTAAATTGCATTGATAAATTATACTTAAGTTTGAAATCTATCTTTCAAAAACATGATTTATCAGCAGAACAACTAATTAACATTTAAGTTATATAAATCAGTGGCATTAAAGGCAACATCATAAATGACAACATGTTTGCACATCAGCAAGACACCCTATTGTACAATTGTTTTCCTTTAAAAGTTTTTCTTGTTTTCTGCTGCCAGTTTTCCTGTCTCTGATAAATTTGTGACCGCTTTTGCCACATAGTTTTGACGTTGATACCAGATGAAAAGTACATTCACGTGGTAGTATTCTGGTCGCAGATGCTTGGCTGGGTTGGCAGAACGAACGTCGTTACCTCTTGGTAGCCGGTGGAGCATCAGTTGTTTCTTCTGAAAAATACCAAAATAGGAACAAATACTTAGGAATGCTCAACTATACAGTCATATATAGTTACAGAATTAAATAATGCTTTTCCTTTAGAAAACCATGGTTATGCAGAGGCTATGTTACAAATAGTGCAAGTTTTCAAGTACTATAATACCACAGTAGATCTATGTGTTTACTGTTTAGACTACCAGAGCATCAACATGGAATTTCTCTTCTTCATCCATTTAACACAAACATGAATTACCACCCACTCACCGAACCTACTAGCAGTCACGAAAGTATAGTTGTAGGAGATGTTATCATCATCGCGCTCAACAAATAATATCAAGGAACACTTTTACCCATATGACAGATGGTGGTTAAAATTTATAATCAGAATGACCAATTAAAAAATTGGATGAATGAAAGTAAATAATTTCAACACTAATATTTGCATGTATGCCTGCCTAAATATGGTAAAGAAACTGCTGTTGCTGATAAAATATATGATATAATTGACAAAGAATAGGCCTAAATTCAAATATAATAAATATAGTTTCATTGAAGACGCTGTTGTAGCCTCCGCTAAGGACAACAAGATATACTCAGGCCAGAATGCCAACCATTATCATAGAACATATAGAAATTGAATAACTGAAGCCTTGGTTATGGGGATACACGGCTACACATCTGGGAGAGTTGACTTAACTACACATACTGTATTGTTGTTGACTAGCAAAAAAAATAATCATAGTAGGACTGTGTCATATTGTAAGGGTCGAGTGAGAGAGAGGACATGTGCATAATCATCCAGGGTCTGGTGCAGCTCATAGGCAAAGATAAGTTTTGGATAACCAATGGCTAGATGGGGATACAAGGCAACACAGGATAGTACATAGCCTACATCATTATCCTACACCTCAATGGTCCACCCAACCCCATCTCTCTTGAATTTCATTGTTATGAAAATGTTTAGAAACACTAGAAGCAGTAGGCCTACACAGTCAGGAAGAACAGAATGTAAAGTTAAAAAAAAAGAAAGCCATCTTGCACTAAAAAGCTGATGTTCGGATTCAAAATATGAACTAAAATAGTTACGACAGGCCAGGCGTATACGGTATGCCCCAACGTTAGGCTTACAAATGCTCGAGGCACTCACGTTAAATATCACTAGGTCTATAGATATGCACGTTACGAATACGAGCCTAGGCCTATCACTACAGGCCTCGAAAAGAGTAAGTCAAAAGATTCTCACGGGAAAAATTATGATTTAAAAATTGATTGGATATGTGGTCAGTGATGGAAATTAGGAATCATATTAATAAAAATCACCTTCCGAAGTAGTATCATGAGATTTCCTTGCTTTACTGATGTTCGTTTTATTGGTGAAGTCCTGGTAGCAACCTCTGTGATAACGAAACGAATCGTACTCTCGATTCCCTGTCCAAATACTCTCCGATTGAAGGGCAATAAGGCTGAATCTGCTATGGCTGATATCTCTTCACTGCTTCGCGCAGGTTCTAAAGGTGTTCCAGCTTTTTTCGGAACATTTTGTCAATTTTTCAGTACTATTTGCTCGAGAATGGCAAACACATTCATCCATCGTTCGTATCGGTAATCGGTATGACGCCGATCGATATTAGGTGAAAAACACAACAAAGCCTTTCTATAGCGTCAGGTGACATGATCACGAGACACAAACTGCCTTTAACCATTGGCTTAAAACGTCAATATTGCTACGCGAGGTAGGTGACTTTCACAGTATCGGAACGTACTCAGGTATAAATTAGTACCTATTTAACGCTTGTTTTCTCGAAAAGTAACTCGTTTCACTCTGGACAACAAGTTGAAATGACAAAAGGAGTAAAATATTAACGCATTCTGACTGTCAAACCTTAGTGACTCTAGGGGTGCAACGAAAGTGTAAGATTTTAGGGGTCGGCCCACTTACTACTTGTGTTAATAGGTGCACTCAAGGATGAATCCTTATGGGGTAGTTTATGCTATCAAGTAACAAACTATTAATGCCTGAGTGAGGACTGTTTTTCTATAGACAGGCTTGACCAATAAGGGAGTAGTATACATTGTGCTACTTCAACCCCCCCCCCACCCCTTCCCCCGTGGAGTAGCACGATATACTACTTATGGGTTTCAGATAAACAAAGGATACACACTTGTATGTAGGTTGTGTATATCAAATAGGATGCAGTAACGGCCATAC
>KN883336.1:58831-70189 GCA_000934455.1 Apostichopus parvimensis | reverse complement strand
TGATATTTAGTAACAAATTGTGACGCGAGGAATTTACCAAGGAAGGGGCGAATCGTGAAGGCATACTATCTAAGCGTAGCATGGATTGGCGCGAAGCGTAAAAGGCAATTTTTGCAGAAAACGCCTCACAGATCGCTGAAAATGGCACTTCCCAGGCCTTGTTAGTTGCATATATGCCTTTTCTATTTTGAAATTACTAGCGATATCATAAAAATATGCGCCCCCCCCCCCTCTTGGCTCGCGCGTGCGGGTAGAAATCTTGCAGGAAACAGGCCAATTGGAAACCCAGTGCACCCATATCGATGTGGATCATATGTATGATTGTACGTACTTACACACATACACAAGAGATATACAGACATTATGACAACCATCATGAGTTACAACTTGCTATACGGTCACAGAAACGACCACAAAGTGTCGTTTACCTAATGAAGCATGTGTTGGATAAAGGTTTTAGCCGCCGCCTAGTTTGATTTGGATCAATAATCTCACGCATTGTTTTCTATTTATAGCCACAACAAATTTATGCCACCAAATATTGGGGGGGGGGGGGATATAACATACTTTATACCCCCACCTAAAATATTGTGGGACATGCCCCCCGTCACCCCCATTATCGCCGCCCATGGCTTTCGATGAATAACTTTTGCTGCTTCACATAAAGGCAAAAAAAAAACTGATAACAACTAGAAAATATGCTAAAACAAGCATTACCTTAGGTCATTGTAGCTCTTTTTTCTGACTATGGTTACATTTTCGAGGGAATAAACACTGTACGCTAATTGTGGTGTGGTACCTTTATGGAAAGCTATTGCTTCCAACAAGTATGCTAACTTCAAATCGAATCAAATCGAAAGTATCCCAGTGAAGTAGGTAAACTAATCAGGGTATCTTTTCTTGTTGTGATTTCAGAATTGATTTTTATCTCATACTCGCAAGCTTAGAGAAACTGCGATGACATTTTTAGAGCCTATACATTCACCCGCAGGATGTACGCATTTTGCACGCTAAACTAAGAATTCCCATTCAGAGTTGTCTTCTGTTAATCGGTCTTTCATTTTTAATTTGGCCGATAAAGATCGTTTCTATCCGGAAATAGCAATATGAAAACCATTGTGTAAGGCCAAGCTTTGCCGCCAAAATTACAATGTACACGGCACGCGATGTAGCCCAAGCCCGGAATCCCGTAATAGTACTGCCAGTACTAATACTATACTTCTTTCTTGGCAGAGAGTGAGAAGCCTGCAAGATGGCAAAAACAGGTGTCCCTTAACAGATATCCACCATATCCTCCAATGGATATATACCAGTTTATAATATTTGTTTGTGTTTGTATTGGGGATAGTGATATAAATCATTGAAAATAGATGTAGCACCATGTGAACAAAAATATGCTTGGAACGTTAGCTACAGTTGATACGATAGGGGAAGCAGGGCTAAACACACATACTATTTCACACACACACACACACAAAAAGAAAGAGGGTTATCCTTTTCTTGAAGAAACTGAAGAGTTCCTACTTACAAGTATAACGTGCTTATTTTGGTTCGAGTATTGCTTACTTTAATGTAACGACACATAGCCCAAAGAATCATAATCTAATCGATTGTGGTACCGTAATATTACGGTATTTTCAACATAAAGCGTCGAAATTTTATCATGGAAGCGTAAATATTTAGAGATAAATGTAGAATTGGTTAGTTATCAATGTCAATATCTGATTTAATTTTCTATCCAAGTTTGTTCCAATCCAATACAATATTCAATAATTTAGTATTTGATTATAACACCACATAACTTAATTATCTTAATAGGAAACAACATTACTGATCCAGCAGAGAGTCATACATTTCTGTAACCTGCCTCCCTTTCTTTTTCACCAAATAGTTGATATCGTCCCCGTTTTCGCGTAGTGGCGAATGTGCACTTTTGGCGAAATTGAGTTAAATATTGTTCTTACCTTTTTCGAGGGTGAAGAATCGGTTGAGCCGGATTAGAAGTTTTAAAACTGTCTATTTTTTCGTTTTTTCTGACGAATGTCCACCTAAGACCCACTCTCGTTTTTACATACTGACGAATACATTAGTCATCAGTACAACCACTCAGTAACACAATTTGTCTAAGGTCCATACATCTAACTGCCATTTGAAAACACCCAGGATTATGGGAAGGTAATATTTTTATTATTTCCACCTGTAATTGCTTAATTTTTGCATTTCATACACGATAGCATAACTCGTGAAAACAGAATGGCCAGTGGGTCAATAATATACCTGAATAGTAGCCTAGTGGTATGACTGCAGTACATTCGATGTTTGTATCTGTTGCGCGCGTAGCTATAGACAGTAGACTGGAGTAACGCTATTTATCTCTATACTGAATCGGTGTAGCAGTGTCGGTACATTTAATTAGAGCTGTGTGTAAATGAGGAAACAGGTGGTGTAAGTCACTGACGGACATTGATGAAAATGGGTGTAATTCTTATAAAAATGATGAATAAATCACTCAAATTTTAATTGTGACCGCGAAGACTACAATACCTAGACCAAGGTTAAGTAATTTAAGCCATTCTTAGAGTTAGCCTAAGGGAAGGAATACCAAACCATCACAATGAACGTATATTACCAAGATCCTTGTGATGAACTTTTCCCTAAAATATCTAAGTCCATTATCTTGCACGGTACGGGAGTAAATTGGTTTTTAAAAGTCTTGGCATGTAGCTATTTTAGGGCACTGTGTAATGTCATTGTGCCACTTGGGATGATGGGGGGGGGGGGCGATATAATGTAATATGTTGGTTTCCTGTGTACTTTTCAATGTGAATGTAAACAGTTCAATAAACAAATACCTGTTTTATGAAAAATTAAAAACATGCAAACGCCAGCTCATTTCCACTTAAGACTTCCTCCAGTCTTCAATTCATATGTAAAGAAACGTTAAAAGTGTAACACCTCCCTAAAGAAGTACGGTTTCTCTTAGCTGTTGGCGGCTTTGCCCATCACGATCATTACTCTAGCCTAACTTAAAACTAAGTTCATCTGGCTTAGTAATACCTAGTTACATAGTTGAAGGTCACATACGTTTGCATTAAACTTTGGAAGGTATACTAGCATAGTTTATACTTAAGTAGTTACTTTGCTACAACGGACGAGGGGGTGGGGCGTTTAGACCGAACTTACTAGAACATTTGTATAGCAACCTTCAGATTTGACAGAACCTTGGATGGTTTCTTCCACATGCTAAGAAGTTCAGGATCATAGGGGAAGTTATACCAGAACTTTTGGATAAAATAAACCAAGTCAGAATATGGACATACAAACCAAATTAACATCACCAAACTGATACACCCTCAGCCCTGGTTTCCATACATTGGGTTTGTTAACCCATTAGGTTGCTCTACATAAGATAGGAGAAGGCACTTGCTGTTCCAGAACGGAAGTTGCAAGCCACTCGAAGAATCCATATCCATATCAAACGTTTGATTAATCCATGATATTGTGTCTCATTAAGATTGAAAGGAAAGAATTATAACATAGGCGGGGTCTTTTTCTTGACTTTTCAAGTGTGTTTACTACTGTCTTGCCAAATCAATTAATGAAGGATCTTTTACGATTTATCAAAGTAACATGCCTTTTCATTGGCTGACACAATTTCTTCAAGGATGGCCCAGACAAGTAAGGTTGGATAAAGGGTTATCGGAAATAGAGGTTGGTGTGTCTTGGGGGTGGGGGTCCATTATATGCAATATTATTTACTAAATATACTGATGAAATTAGGTCAAACTCACAAATTTCTGTTACAAAATATGCCGATGATACTGCTGTATCATGCACAAGTCCTAAGAGATCTGTTGAAACTGACCGATGAAATTTTCAGTGTTCTGTAAATGACATAGTTCCAACATGTGACCGCAAGACTTTATTGCGTAACCACAAAAATAAAGGAAATTTGTTTTGGAAAATAAAACCATAAAACATGAAGGTCTCATTTTATCAAGATCGCAACGTATCATTATTGAGAGAGCTGAGGTGGCTAGAACCTCCAAAACTGAGTACTGGGAGTATATATCGACGACATTTTGACCTTGTCTTGCAAAGCATCAAGGTATTAAAACAAGTATATTACAAAGTATCTAGTGTGGCTTACGTTGTGTCTTTCTATAACCAAAACGCTAAGGAAAATGTTTTCAATACTGTTATAAAACCTGGCACAACATGTGATCTATACAGTGCCTGTCTGGTACCATTTAATATTGCAAAAAGCAAAGAAAGAAGTTTCAAATACACATCAGCTATATTTAATGTAGATTACAATTTACTTGCTGCTGCAAGACCTGAGTTTACAAGAATGGCTAATAAAGATATACAGTGATCAGAATCACCCTTTGTATACTGTACTAAAATGTCTCCTGCACAAATCGAGCAGAAATCTAAGGAATCCCCACAAAATACCAAACGTAAGTTTACAGAAACTCATATATTAACCGTGCTGCTTTATACATTCCATTTGAGCACTTAGAATGTTTGTTGTAGTCTGTTTGTTATATCGTTTTATGTATTAACTTTTGTATGTGTCGATGCATTTTTTATGATATCCTATCATCTTGACATTTTCTCCCCTTTTATATTAGTTATTCGTGGACTGTTTGGTATCCTATCGTCTTAAAAAAACAACTTTAATATGGGATATTCTTCTTGTTGAGGTATTATATGACTCCTCTCTATAAATTTTATATATATACTGGAAGGAAATAAAAAGAAGGAACAACATACTATAGTACAACTTGGAAACACTTGAACAATGGCACTGTTGTTTCCTTCTTTAAATCTGCGGATTCACACGGAGGTTGGGTTGGATATTATGAATATGCATGTGAGCGTAAGAAATTGTTTATATGTATACTGGAAGGAAATAAAAAGAAGGCACAACATACTATAGTACAACTTGGAAACACTTGAACAATGGCACTGTTGTTTCCTTCTTTAAATCCAGGGATTCACACGGAGGTTGGGTTGGATATTATGAATGTGCATGTGAGCGTAAGAAAATTTTTATATGTATACTGGAAGGAAATAAAAAGAAGGAACAACATACTATAGTACAACTTGGAAACACTTGAACAATGGCACAGTTGTTGGGTTGGATATTATGAATGTGCCTGTGAGCGTAAGAAAATTCACATTCCGTTTAAGGGGATAGTATAGTGGGAAATCTTCCCAAATCGTTTGAAGGATACTTCGAAAACTATTGCCAGAGACATTTCACGTAATACACTAACTTGAAAATGAAGAATTGCACACAATTTTCTGTAGTCTGTGTGCTTTATAAGAGTTCCGACTTAACAGATTACGCCACTGGAACTATTATTTTAGCAACTGCATGGGTTCACATTTCATCATATACCAAGTTGTCTATTTATACATTGTAGAAAATGGTGAGGGTTCTTTTAAAATAAATAGGACCAATGTATCACCCTTCCAGCAACCGGCTCTCCTTGACCTCCCTACCTCAACATCCCTCTATCCGAAACCCTGCATGTCACCCATGAAAAACATACTAAAACACTTACATCCGCCCGTAACCCATAATAATTCCTTGTCTATTTTATACATTGCAACAAAACATGGGCGTTCTTTTAAAATTAATAAGACCAATATACCACCATTTCACCGGCCGGCTCTCCTTGCCCTGTATACCTCCTCCCCTCGTCATATCCGGCTCCATCCATGCCACTCAAGAAAAACATACTAAAACACGTATGTTGATACCTGCGTATAACCCATTCCTTGTCTATTTTATACATTAAAGTAAACCGTGGACGTTCTTTTTAAAATCAATACGACCAATGTACCACCTCTTCGATTATTTTCTTCTATCGTAAGGTTATTCCACCTACCACCTCCCCCCCCCCTTCCTCTCCCCATGTGACAGTGAACATTCACGGTGTACCCTATGGCTACTACACACTAAAGTGACGAATACTAGTCTGTGACAGGACGAAACTTCAAAATTTAGTTCTAGCATAGTGACGAATGTGTGACGAATGTCTAAAATTAACTGAAAATGACATGACATAACGACGAATATGTTTACACTAAAATTACTACTTTGTAAGAAATTTTTCGATCAGCAACAAATAGGAGAACTCAAAGTTCTATTTGTTATATTTAAAATATTGACAACTTTCGGTACAAAAGATCATATTTTAATTACGCTATACTAAAGTCAAAATGTAGAAATCTTTAGAGCGCGTTTTCTCAAAACTCACATTTTGAACATTCGTCACTACGCCAGAACGGGGACGATATGTCCGCAAGTGTCTCCATCAATTTCACGTTCCACATGTCATTCCAAATTCCAGCAGTTCATGTCCAAATGTTTATGTTTTATTTCCTGGCCCTTTCCAAATATATCTGCATATCATTTTTAAATATAGATCATTTTCACAAAATAGCGACATTCTACGTCAAGATTATCTCCAAAAAATTGCGGTTTACCTTGATATTTTAATGTTTGATCTCGAAATGTTGACATTTCATCTCAAAATTTTAATTGTAAATATAAACACAAAACGTATACTTCAATTGTTTAGGGAGAAGTAATAAAAGGGGTCGTGACGGGACATTTTAGACGTGTCGTCAGCCTGTGACAAACCCTATTCATCAGACTTTGGTGAACACATTAAATATACTGTAATTAAATAGCAATAGAATTATCGTCTTTAAATTATAAAATTATTATCTTACATTATTAAGACTTCCTACATTCGAGAACAAAACATATTATGCACTGGTCTAATTCTATCAAACATTACATATTATCTGACGGGATTAATTCGATGATTGCTTGCATAATCATCTGTATTTTATAAGCATATTTATCCAGCTAATTTCAATTACGTAACTTTTTTTTATATTCCATTGTTTGCTGGTTGTTCTTTCTTGGAATCGGTGACTAAAGGGATTAATATATTGATGGCTCTAGAAGAAATAAACAATAGCGCAATGGTTACCACAGTAGATCACATTTTATTTTGTTTTTGGTTTGTGTGAATCAGGTTGCATTAAATTCAGAGCAAAATAAGTTTGATATATTTATAAATAGGAGCACATAATGGTCTCCACAAATGTGAATAACCGCACTAATTTATTCAATGAACACATGTGTGTCGCTTATCATTATCGTTTCAACTTAACATTAACTAAATAGCTAACCCAACACACTGATACCCACAAGCACAATTAATAAAAAAAACTTACGGAGATGTTTGTTTGATACACCCGATGGAGGTGGACATAGGAAAAGACAGATGCTTTGTGTGGCGCGCATTCTCTCTGAACAACAGATGGAAAGCGCAAAAAAAGAGAAGCGCTTTCCAGTCATCAATTAACTTTTAGTTTTATTTTTGTTTGTCTTGTTGAAGATGGTAATTTTTTTCCAATTTAAGATACAGAACGTTTAAAGAAAAATATACCGTATTGGAATTTCTTATTTTATTCTGCATATATTGGGATCTCTAGATATGTTGAAAAGTTATTTTAGTATACTAAATGAACGGATGTGTTGCGAGCAAGATTTCAGGAATGTACGATGATCTCATTTCAAGTAAGGCGTAGGGGAACTCCCGGTCGTATCTTAATATACTTAATAGCAGAGATATGGTGATTACATGACACGTTTGACTCCTTTTGTTCAGGCTTCTAAGTAGTGATTTCTCCCTACCTGCAGCGGCAGCAGGAATATAACATCCCTGCTCGCCCTAGACTCTCGGAACCCTAATTCCTCATACTGTTCTCCAACAATCGTAAATGGAACTTTAAACTTTATAGTTTTAGCCATAGCTCGTCCAATATTGAAACGCTTTCTCGATGTATGTATTTTGATTTGAAATGTACTGGCAGCCTTAGTTGTCTTCTATACCGGTTTACAACGATTTTTGATACGTCATAAGTATTTAACTCAGCGTGACGTGATATGAAATAAAGTACATACACTGACATCTACATTTTCCAGGACGGATCTATAATGTATCGCATCGAAATACTACGATAGAGAGGATAACTGTGTGGTCCATTATACCTTATATTTTCATTGATTGGTATCGTGCTGACTCGTACCTAGAAAAAACATCCCATTGCGAATGACGTCAGAACGGGAGTCTTCAAATATGTATGTTCAATGTGTGATGAATTAACTATTTATTAAACTACATTCAGTGGCCAGTGATATTGTATGTCATAAGATTGGAATAGACGCAGATATTTGCATGTTTGTCAATAAAAAATTTACCAAAATAACTACGGATACTTTGAGTCCATCATTGCTATTAATAGCTGCTTGTCATCTGCTATCAAAGAGGAAAAGTTGCTTCACCAATACAAAGAGAATCATAACTAAAGGAATAAGCAAGATAGACACGATTATTACGTGAGATATTATATCTGACTAAATTTGGGTATATTGCTTAAATATGTACTGGAAAGCAGCAAATAGTAAAAAGGCCTGCTGGATGGAGGTTAGTAAAATATACACAAATTCTGCATGGTAAAGCCACCGATGATATAGTAAACACACAGGTTTAATGCCATCCCGTGACCAGTGACCAGCTACGCCATACGGCTGAGGCAGATGAGGATTCACAAGATGTATTTCTAAATAAAAGTTAATGTTGGAAGGAAAAGAGAAATGATTTATATGTCGTCTATGATAATGCTGATTGTATAAGTGTGAGTCATCGTTACAACAACAATAATCATTTAGGGTATTGGTGATTACGATAAGAGGTGGGGGAGGTGACGAGGGTTCATAGAAAAACATTTGTTCGACATCACTTTGGCGAGTTTGCTGTATTTGGTAGAAGGATAATATCCTACTAACCTCCGTAACCGCATTCATGATCTTCGTCATTACACTCAACATGCATGGTAATATATAACTTTTTTGCCCATCTGTATGTTATGTATGAAATCTAAATGCTTTGTGTTACTCAAAAATGGACGTTTGTTCTACGTAGAGCCGGAATTCTCCATATCAACAGGTTCTTATTTTACGATCTATATTCATTAATTGATGTTTTGAGGAACGGTATGTGTGGGATAACATCTCATTATTCTTTTAACAGTTATCGCAGGATAAGACAGATCGTAACACACTTCTGCAACTATTATACCATGTTGAACTTAATATAATATATATTAATAATATCCGGTATCTTTGTCTCACACAATGTTTGAACTTTATTAAATAAACGACAATAGATAATGTTGTCAACACATACCATAGATGTGATACACTAAGGATTCAACGTATGCATACATTTATATAACTTGACATAATTAACCGAAGTATATGTATACAACGCGTCGCTCACATTCTTCTTGTAAATATATTAACGGTTCTTAGTACGAGTAGTAAGAGTAAACGATCATTGGTAGTAAAAGCCTTACGTGATTACTATTGACTTGTCTGACAGGATAACAAAAATAGACTACCAAAGTACAAACACATAATCCGAGATGGGAAACATTTTATTACCAGATGCCATGTTATGGACATAAGATAAGGTTACCCTATGCGCTGCCTCCAAGCAATATGCTAATTAGCTTGCATGGGTCGAAAACGTTATCGAAAACGACCCAAATCACTGAAAAAGAGCAAACTTTGCATTCCATACAATTAAACCTCATGATACTTATCTAGCTACCATGTGTTGATCATTGTGTATTTAATGGTTTAATACTGCTACATTTAGAATTTAGATAAAAGGAACACATACTAGTAGCCTGTAAGACTGTAATAACACTCTGAGCAAAAAAGGCCAATTACTGAGAACGTGTTTTTCTTCTCCTATTTCGTTGGCCTCTCCTTTTTAAGTCTTTTAGTTGTGATTACAAAGTTTTATAACTAGTAAATACTTAGCAGAAATCTACCTGAACATTGTTGTCAACAGTAAATCTTCTTTACAACGATTCAATGTATCACTCGAAAAAAAAACATCAATTGATATATTTCCGATTTCACGATCATTATTTAACAATACAACATCATATTATGGTCAGCTTTCTTTGGAGGGTTTACCCAATTTATCCAATTGAAAGAGAACAATTACCGGAACTACCTACGGTTTATACTTGCTCTCTCATCTGTACTTTCTCCAGTGTTATGCTAATTAAACATAATTAGCAAGAATCATACATGAACGGGTAATAAATGGGTATAATTTATGATAACACGAACGAAAGTGATAGTTACATGTTCAATTCCATCGCGTTGTAAATGATCAATATCGTCATACCATGAAGGCAGAGGATGATATTTGGACCGGTATCGAGAAATCTGAAAACTCAAAGGGGTTTATAGATTTACTTAACGAAATCATGCTTATGGAATTAGTTTGGTAAATATGCGACCTAGGGCGTAAATTTATCAATTGATGATAATTGATAGGAGCGGCCAAGAGGTTGGGGGGGGGGGGTCATGATAACACTTTTGAGTTCATTTTGGTAAACGTTTTTTATTTCGTATAACATTTTTTCCAGTTATTACGTAAGCATACACTTGTCCTGCTGTCACGGATATACTCTTCATAGCCACTACGGATATAACTTATCTCATTCTCTTTAACATTAAACATTCACAATTCCACAAGTTTATACTTTTTATTTGTAGCTCTTTCTTTCTATCTCTCTGTCTTTCTCTTATGAATCACAGGAGGACGGAACGATACGGTAACCCAAATATGTGACAAATCTTGTCTCTCTTATAGCACTTAAAAATAATTCGAAAATATTGCAAGTTTGTTAAATAAAAATACTACTAAATTCTGTAAATATTAAAAAGCACTGTTATACACTAAAGGTTCAAGTTATCCATACTTTTCGTTAAAAAAATGTTTTTCTTTAAGTCGCGATAAAAGGCAACTGTTTCAGCGGGAAAAAATGAAGATTTTACATCTAATTTTTATATTTATTTCGTTCATCACATATTCCATACCAATACTTTTGTGTAAAACCGGTTGCTTTTTGCTTTTTACGTAATACGCTAATAATCAAATCACTGCTAAAGCGGTAATACGAACTGGAAACGATCCCCGGAACGTCGAACCAGCCCCTGGTAGAAATTCCAGTAGAACCCAGTTAAAAAATCAACTAGGTTCTACTAGGGCCTACTATGTTTTACTGGTTTTTAACTGTGTTTAACTGGGTCTTACTGGGTTCCAACTGGGCTATGCTGAACATGAGCTAGGTTCAACTGGGTTTACACAATGTTCAACTGGGTTTGTTCAGGCCCAACTGAGTTTGAACTATGTTTGAGCTGATCCAGTTGGGCTTCAACTAGGTTTCACTGGTTTTTGC
>KN883336.1:13913-38634 GCA_000934455.1 Apostichopus parvimensis | reverse complement strand
GTATAGAATCATAATTATTTATGAAAGTACTATTATATCATCAATAGCCACTTGACTAGTCCTTACAATTATAACTAATATATATGATGAATCCTATAATGTGTAATAAAGCACGATGGTTGTAAACTGTATGGGCAACTATACATTACATACAGCACGTGTGTATATGTCAAAACACTATCATGCCTTATATATATTAGTCATGAAGACCGGTCGTCTTGTACGGGATGGATCAATTAGTGCACGTAAAAACGATTGACATTTAATAGTACGTAATTGTCCATGGTAGACATAAGAGAAAATAAAACAGAAATGTTATACATAAAAGTATAAGGAAAAAATTAACGGTATGATACTCCTTATATTTTACCTCCCCCGTTCACAGACCCCCTCACCCCCACCCCCCTCTCTCCTCTACATTCACACAAACACACACAAACACAACCCATCCAGGCAAATTTAATTCAAACAGAACAAAAGTCTCAACAACCTTCTTCCATTGACCGGATTGGAGATCAAGATGACAGGCATTACTCGGCCACAAAACTGAAAAAAAACAGAACAAATATGAAATCAACAAAGTATATTTATTAACTTAACCGAAGCTATGTATATAAGACTCAATCAATTAAAACTAAGCAACTTATTTTTTTTTAGTATAGATATATTATATCAATAACCATTTTTACCTGCAGGAGTTTCATTTAGGAGCACACTGGCGTCCAGGTTTATAGCTCCATGCTAGGACACAGGAATGAGCTAAACTTATCTTACATTTTAAAGACATGGAATTGTTTCAACAATTCTAAACCAAATATTATGTATCAACATTGGTAATATTAAGAAGAACAATGAGTAATGAATATCAAAATGAAAGAAAAGATCATGATACTTCAAAAATTTTCAGCCTTGGAAGGATTTATCTCTTAACTTATTTAGACCAGGCTATGAATGAGCTAGGTCTCACCTGGAAGGAGGATTTATCTCGTGTGGTTTTTCTAGTTCAAAATTTTATAAGGAATAAGAATATCTTGGGTAAAAAGCCCAAATTTTGAAAGCACTCCCGAAATGTGGGGTTCTTTCTGGGGGCGGGTTTATTTATAAGGAAAAAATACCAGAGGTTACATTTACACACAAATAGGATAACATGTGGTTTTTCTAGACCATAATTTCTGAATAAGAATATCTTCTGGCTGTATATCACGTATTATGATATCAATATCACCAGCCCTGTTTAATTGTTGCATTTACACAATAACATTATTATGATACTATCACTAATGACGTCATAGTACTCATTTCATAATTAATAACACTCATGTACCCTCAGTCTGTTATTTATCTACTTATGGTGTACCTTTGCCATTCCTTGAACCAACCTCGGATATAAAGGAGTTTGTTTGAACAATGCAATAAAAACACGTCCATTTCAAATGTTTTATCAACAATGTACGATGGCCACAGCATAGTAGAGTAGTTTAATATCATTGTGGTATAACAAGTGTGTGTTACATTACAGTCTGTACTGTAACCATATTATACATTGTATTGTTACATACTGTAGTGTTAGCCATACCTTGTACACACATAGCCATACCTTGTATTGTAACATACTGTAGTGTTAGCCATACCGTGTATTGTAACATACTGCAGTGTTAGCCATACCTTGTACACACATAGCCATACCTTGTACATTCTTTCTTCTTAATTCTTCTGGGATTTTCTCTGGTCTGATAGATACAGGTGGTGTGAAGTTAGTAAACCTGTGATATAAAAATAAATATATCAAATGATCGTGTGTTTCTCTTTAAATACTAACAACCATCTGACCTTACTATATAGCTAGGTAACATAATTATAAACAGAGAATACATAATTATATTGTTTCAAAAAAATGCTAATATTTGCAATTAAGATATCAGAGTTTTATTGAATCCTCGTTTATGGGAATATATTCTGCCTCCGTGAGTTTTCCAAAATTCAAAATATGCAACCTAACTTACATACTTAAGGAAATGTAATAAAGTAAGTTAATGCTTTTTTTTCTTTGTGTTTGTGAAAAAAAACTGATATTTATTTAATTCATTCTTCATCTATTTTTATTTCGCCTGAAATAATAGTGAAGTATTTGAATTAATTTCAAATATTGATAATTACCCTCCCCCACTCTCAAAAATTAAATTATTAAACATAAAACGTTCCTTCTTGTCCTACATGGCAGTGAATGTGTTTAACGTTTAGGTGAACCTTGTCAAATAGACATGTTAGGTGCAGCACCTACCGTTAATGTATACGGCTATATGACAACATGCTTACAAGGAAATGTGAGGTAAAGAGAAAAAATCTGTAAATTTGCATATGTTGTACAATAATTTTCGCCCTACCGCCAAGTTACATTGTACATTATATACACGTCAACATAGGCTATGAATATTGGAAAATAATTGCAATAATTCCGTATTTTGTCCCAATATACAATTATAACGATTTTGGATTACAACGATGGCTGGTAGTTTAACTAACAGCTATTTCAGATTCCTGTAACATTTTTTCACACAGATTACATCAAAATTCCTATCATCTCCAACCATAGTGTCCCTCTATGATGGTATATTTGTTATTATTTGTTGTATATTACCTGTTGTCGGTTCCTTTCATTACAGGGTAACATTTTTGCATAATTTCATAAATCTGTTGTAATTTTCCACACTTTCTTCTCCTCATATTCATACTATCTTGTAAGTCACTTACCAAAGTGTCCTGAATTTCTTAGACGGCAGTACATAGTTCAATAATCCTACGATGTCTTCCTCAGTAAGTTTTGGTTTATCTCTTCCTGCATTCACAAATAACTTCTCCAGTGATGAGAGGCTTGGTAGAGCAATACCAGACCGGAGGATGGTGGTATTGTTGTCAACCTTACTGAAGGACCACTCCAGCCTTAGATCACATATTGGGATCTGAAGAGAGATGGATAACAAAATAAACTGTAGTTAAGCTGCATGAAGTCATTGATAGTAAATATTATTGTACGTACTTTACCGCTATTAACAGGATATTAGCTTTTATACAAATTAAAAGAAAAGCAATACTAATGTCCACCGTCCCTCCCCAAAAGAAAAAGAATTCGATTCATTGCATTAATGAAATAGTACCTTTGTTCTACATTGGAATTTGAGGTGCCCTGTTTTTTAGAGTGCCAATCTGTTATGTAAACTGCTTCACTTTTTTTTAAATATGAATATAGAAAATTCAATGAATAATTGTGCGAATTGTTCTTATTCTAGAAGTTGTGGTATGGAAATCCTTGGTGAATTAACAGTTGTCGGGGCGTTTCCATGTAGTGTGGTTAGACACGAATCCCACTATCCTTGAATTTATGCACCCCTATCCAACCCCCTCCCCCCAAGAATGAAAAAAAAGAAAATAATAAATCATATAATAGTATTACATAAGTGACAGAACAAACAAAGGAGACAATACCAATAGGAAATAGAAAAAGAGAGAAGAGGGGTAAAAAACATAATGAAAACAAAGCAGCCTGCAATTATACAGAGTTATTTAAAGGTTTAGTTGAATGGTCAGATTAATGGATTATCAATAAATTCAGTCATAAATTTACTTATAGCTACACAGCAAGCAGATTGCATAATCTAACATACACGAACCGTACATTGTACTGTAATATGCTAAAAGTGCCAAAGTGACGCATTTTAAACAATCCACAATATATATTACAAATCATCATAATATTTTATTTATATTTAGACTACATTATATTGCATCAGTATTATGCATAAGGGACATTATTACTAATTTATTATAGTGGGGTTTGTGGTTAGATTGTAGCTGATATCATAGAACTGAGGTACATAAGGAAGTTTGTCAAGAATTAAAAAAAAAGGATCATAGTACATCATAAAATAATAACGAATGAGTGTCCTCGATACTACTTACGTCATGACTTGATGCTATCTGTAGCAGCTGTACGGTAGACCTCTGTAGTAACTTGCTGTCATCGATTCCGATGAAAACCCTCTTAGAACAGAGCTCTGTAACAGTCTTCCTGATCTCCTCAATGTCTCCATTTTGTTCCAAAATGCAGAGGATTGCAAACTTATCACAATCCTTTTTCTTCTTCAAATATTCGATGATATTACGAGCAGCTGTACGGCTTAGTCCACATGCGAATCGAAAGACATACTGGAGGTCTAATGGATCCATGTTACCCATAGTTTGTTTTAATTCAGCTGAATTGTTCACACTAGCAGCGATATCCGCGACTCTAAATGATGCAAACCACTCACAGAATAGTTTATGGTAGAAGCTTACTTCAATCTTGGTATTGGTGTTTTCACCAGGAGTTTCTGCATCGGTTATATGAACGACCTTTTCCTGTACTAAAATACCAACACGGATATAGTGATCATAAAATGCTTGACCAACTCGTTTACAGAACGCATCTTTCCCCCACACAATCTTTTGATTCTCTCTATTGAGACCTTCAAATGCTATTTTATCAAGTTCACCATGTTTAGACTCAAACTCCACTTCATAGGTCATAACGTTACGTTCCGCTGCCTTGTTTCTGGTGTGACTGTGAAAACATTTCATCATGTAGTTGAAAAACTCCGTAACAGACTTAAATTTCTGAAAGTCTTTTCTTTCATCGGTCATGTGAGCGAACGTAACGAAGAATAGAGGAACTTGGCAGAGATCGTCCAGAATTGGGTTTCCTTTCAAACCTTGTTTAATTTTATCAAAAGCCTCTTCATTTTCGTGTCTTGTGATGGCTTTGCGAATGTACTGATCACGCGCAGTTTCATCAAAACCTTTTAACTTGACTTGTTTGGTTACTGATTTGTCAAAGTCTTTTGGTAGATACCTGGTCGTCAAGGTTACTTCAAATTTTCGAAACTTCTTTAATCTGACGATCTGATTTACGTCACTTTCTGTGGTTTGATCTCTTTTAGGATACTCGTCATAGCCATCCAGGAGAACTTTAACGCTGTGACAGCCTTCCAGAATAGCTCTAATGTCAAATTGGTTCACACGGGGTTCGTTTGGTAATAGAAACATTTTGATCGCCCTGTAAATGGACTTCACGTTACCCAGCTGTCTCAGTCGTAGAAGAATTAACACATCTGCATCAAAGAAAGGTGATTCCTTCACACCGTTACACCAGTCATATGCTAACTGAAGGGTAAGGGTTGATTTACCGTACCCTGGTTCACCCTCTATAATTCGACGTACTGATTTGATACGCGGATCAGTGAAAATATGATTATATGACGCCAAACGTTCCCATGATTCGTCGGTGGAGATGAAACCTTCAATGCTGCCCTCGACAAATACTTTATCTACACAGTAGAGTCTATCTTTGATATAAGGGATCGGTTGAACTGCGTCATATCGTTCCTTGTACGTAGACTTCAGCTCTGTGAGAAAGATTTGTTTTTTTTCTGAATATAAATGAAATTAAAAAGGAAAACAACGAAATCATTAGTAGGGTACGGTTTTAACTACGATCAATGCAACAATACTTCTTATTATAGTGGAATTTGCTTTGCATTTGAAAGACCATCAACCCCCCATTTTTACCACGCATGGAATTCTTAAATGATATACATTTATTATAGTAATTAGAAAATTTGATAAACTTTGCTAAACAATACAAAATTAAGGAATTAAGGCCACTGTTGCATACAAGTTAAAGCTTTTGATTAAGAATACGAAGACCTATCAGTAACGTCATTCGTTTTCAATTTGTCTTTTAAAGTATGATTGCATCAGAGCGAGATTATACGGACCTTCCAAAGTCAGTGCTTGTTGGGTTGATGGCTCAGCTCTTACAGGAGTGGACTGGTTCGATCTGGTAGGCTGACGGTAAATATTTCTTGCCCATCGTCTGATCCGATCCATTCTTCCGTTGTTCTTGTCACCTCGGAGTTATTAAAAGATTCTTGCTTGCACGATGTGCTTGTTAGCATGTAAATATAACAGCGGCGTTTACACGCCCCATAGCCTTTGCACACATTGTGCACTGTGAACTGCCTGTTAACGATGACAAATAAGCACGACAACCATATTAGAAGGAAAACAGAAACACACGTTAACTAAATCCGGAATCCTAGAATAGGGTCTACTCTTTGTGCATATATAAAGTACCGCATACATCAACCTACAGATATTTGCATGATATCGCTGTCATTGGAAGAGAGGGTCGTGACCTGTTGTAGAGTAAAACAAGAGAGAAGGTGGCAACAAAATTCGGAAGTAAGCAGTGGAAATATTAGGAACATAAATTACTTTCACCACTTTGCAAAGTTTGTTCCTGCCGTACACCCATTCCCATGGCCACAACATACATCACTGTCGCCACTTGATGAAGAAGAAAATGGAGTCAAAAAGCAAAAACGCTGGTAAACCAGACCACTAGATAACATGTAGTAGTGGAATATACAAACGTTGCCCTATTATCTTATAGCTAATCCATTCTTTGTGAAGGTTTGCGATGAGATTGCAATATGTTTGAATCATGTAGTATATAACGCTCCAGGGCTGACATCATACGAACTTTTTCGATGAGCAAAATGCTGCCTGTAAATATCTTCCCACATGACTAATCGTTTTTGATGGTACTGTGATATTCAGCTTAATCAGTGTGAGGCCGAAATATTCAATAAAATAAATACATCCTGAAATACGACTGGCTTGATATTGACGTGATTTACCTGCAATTATTAACAAGGATTGCTACAACACAAGAAAAAATATGACGGTATCACCAGTGTATAGAACGCATAGGTGCTGTATCAGCAAAATAAACAACAAAGTCCAACATAAAAAACGAAATAGCTATGGGTAAATATTAAATTGTAAATAATAACATATCACTCGAGATTATATTATATCAATAGAATATATTAGACACCACACGGTTCGACAAACATAAAACTACCAAACGATGTGTACAACTATATATGCTAACAGATCTACTGATATAACGTGTCAAGTGCGCATGTCTCGTCCTTTTTAATATCTCGTGATCTTCCTCGCTTGAAAAAATCTGCAAACATTCTCATTGCGTTTATTTCCAAATTCATGGCTGTGTTACGTCAAACTTAGAAGACTATGTTGATTTCAATATATGATTATGTTCTGAGAAATTGTTAAGCATATATAGTAGAGTTTGTAAACTAGTTTACTGTCTCTGTATCTCTATGTCCACCTCCCGAAAAAAGCACAGTAAGAATGGAAACGTTGCTGTTCCCTGGATGTGTCCTTTCCTTTGTTGGTTGTGGATGATTGAAATAATGTATTCGCATATAGACTACTACAGATGTTACTGAGTTAAAACACAATTATAGGACTTTGTTCGCTTAGCTAATTCTCTTATAAAAACACAAACGTTTTATACTCGGTATGGTTGTACTGTACTGTGCTGTTTAAAAAAGAAAGTTATGCAAGGGCTTGGGAACGAACACCAAACGACTCAAGTCATCAACTCTCAGCCCCATTCCCCTAACATCGAGGTTGTTACCGTGTGATCATGACGATGTTACGTCAAATGTGTTTCGCGAGTCTTTTTGAAAGGGAATAGATTTTAGCCAAAAAGACGACTCCTCTATTCAGCCAGAGCAGGGAAGCTAAGTACTGTACACTTCTCGGAATAATACTTAATTATAGATGACTAGCAACTAAGTCGCATGCAGGCTATACTCAGATGTTGCTGTAGTTAATTCATGTACAGTAAGAGTTTGCTGTTTTACCTGACTCACTTATACATACGCTATGACGATCCACAATACCTGCTACATTATGCACGATCCATTATAAACCATTCAAAATACACGATGAACAGGGGTTTCCTTGGACAAACCCACCAGGGCTTTAAGATACATGCATACATTCCAACAATATTTCACAATAGCTTCTCTTCTGACAAGTATCGTGTGACATTATCAAGTGGATGTAAATCCAAAATATCTTTAAACTGAAGCCCTACTTATGCAACCTCCATCCTCACTTGTGCATTCTTGAAAAAGCCACCGGCAATATGGGACACTCTGAAATCTACATGACTTGCATAGCATCCAAGTGGTACCATATAGGAGATCTTGACTGTTACACCCAGCAGACCAAGTAGTGTTCTTGTAAATGAATGTTACATCCGGCAAGCCAGGTGCTGTTTTAAGACATGACTGTTACATCCATCAAGTCAAGTTATGTTTTAGTAAATGACTGTTACACCCAGCAAGCCAGGTGCTGTTCTAATAAATGACTGTTACATCCAGCAAGACACTATGTTGGATCCGAAATACACGATCGACTATACTGGATCTACTTGACAGGATCAATATACAGGATCCAGTCTACATGTTTGATTATACTGGATCTACTTTGCAGTATCAATATACGATCCAATATGATCGATCCACGTTACATGATCCACTATGCTGGATCAACTTTTCATAATCCATTATGCTGTATCTATTATACACGATCCACTTTAATGGATCCACTTGTAGGATCAATATACTGGATCACTAAGCTGGATCCACAACGCAAGATCCAGTATACATGATCCTATTTAAATGAACCATTATACACAATCCACTATACATGATTCAATATACAGGATCCAATGTGTACGATACACAATACATGATATACTATACAGGATTACCTATACGCGATCCACTATAGGTGACTCACTTTGCAAGATCCAATCTACAACTAGCGCAAGGTATTGAGATATAACCTAGTAATGTTAAATTGTCATATTTTAGTCTTTATCAGTGACATCATTTGCAATCAGATATTTTATTCCAATGAAAATAATTTCAAACCGTATACTTGAATAAATTCAAAATTGTACCTTTCCGATGCAAATTTGATTTCACATCAACCAATATGGAGACAGTTTCAAGTCGACAAAAATCATGTTTAGGCTTCAAACACTTGTTGTGCTTTGAAGGAATCAATAGGGACGTTTGGATTGGCAATTTCGTTACTTCCACAGCTCAAGAATAGATCAGCTAAATCAGTGATAGAGGTTTACTCTTTGAGTGATGTTTCTTAACTACACTAAACCTTCCCATGCAACATCAACACCTTATTCACTACGTTCGTACACAGCGGCTCATAACCAATCGCAAACGCACTTTCATTTTGTGCAAATACCTGTTTTAAACCTTAATGTTAATGTTGATGATGTGTTCATTGGTATGAAAATGAACTTCTCTTTGGTTTCAGAGTGCAATGTTTTGAGGGAACTCTATAATGGATTGATATTACACTTGCCTAGTTGACAAATTGTTATTTCTTTGAAATTTTTCATCGTTTGTTTACCTCATTCTAGGTTTAGTGAGGACTTTCATGATAATCTTGATATGCCCAGAACTGGCCTAGAAAAATGGAGATTACCGAAAAAAAGAAACTTACCTTCAGTTATGAAAGCTTTCAGAATATCCTTTGATGAGAGTTATAAGACACTGGGTAAATGTGATGTTCTCTTCAATGTCATCGATCTACGGACATGAGAAGATCCCGGTTTTGTAAGCTTTAACGAGTTGGTGTTTGTGAAATATCAAAATTTATAACAATCCAACTGCCGTTGACGAATTCAAACGGAACATAAAAGTCATATAATCCGTTTTCAATAATGTCTTTAATATTGAGTATTCACTACCACAATATCTCAACTACTCGCATCGGACCATTAAGACATTCTGCTGAATTTCCGTGGTAATTTTGCTTTAAATACATCTAACAGTGTCTCAAATACTGTCATACTTACATATTCCAAAGCAAATAAAATCGTCTGTCAGCGCGTACACAATTAGACATTTAGGCAAAGAAAAGCAAAAGCGAACACAAATGATAGTTTACAAGTAGGCTCACAAAGTTTCCATTTTTTCCAAACTTATACAAAATAATAAAGTTTGTTGAGGTATATGTCTTAAGAATAACAAATCTGACCGAACGAATTTACTAGACAGTTCCAAGTAGTGACTTATCTCTCACCCTTACTGCCTTCCCGTTAAATAAGTTTCCTTCCATTCCTACAACGCTTTCAATTCCGAGCACAACCAAAATAACCATGGTCGTGTATGGTAATGATTCACTATTAATAAGATGCAAACTATTGTCGTTATGCAATGGCGTGTGACATTTTCTATCATAAAGGGTGACCTTTTGTATTGCTCAGTGTTATGACGCATATGGAATCTACCATTTGTTGCTTAGGGCACGATCATTTTCTCGTCGAATACTCCCAAGATTTACGATAACGGAACGGTTTTCTATGAATACATAAAAATATCATTAAATGCGTCCCGTGCGACCTCCAACAGTGATGCAGTCATTTTTTGGACAACACAACAAAAGTTTAATACTTAAATTACCAATATACATTTACTCGATCATTTGCTAGTGGTGAGAACTGATTGAAACTATGCAAGAACTAGTCAATCGTAACGTTGATCTTTGTTAGGACTCGCAAGCCTTAGTAGAAAGAAATACCAAAGGCAGTTGTTGGTTCACCAGTGACCACACACTTTTTCACATACTCCAATTGCTTCTCTCTTACAAGTAGTAAAATAATTAAAATATGTGAACTTCACAGCTGGATTTCCATAACACACACCCATAAGTTCTTTACTTTCCCTGTGGTCATGTGCCGGCATCTACGTATCACATAACATACTGTGGCATGTGTGTTGCATACGGGGATTCTTCGGGGATATCAAAAGTGGTCGAAGAGTATAACCTCCAACCTTCCAACAAGGTAGAACTTCGGCGGAACTTAATTGTGAGAAGTTAAACCAGCAAACCGAAGCAAAACAAAAGCCTATTTTTGGGGGGAAATATCCATGAAATGCCCATTGTTACTTATTTTTAAGAGGTGTTTGATCCGAAGTATCCCTGCCATATATCCCAGGTATTTACTCAATACGTACATAAATTAAGTTATAGTACACTAGTGCGACACATTGTCTATTAGGTATAGCGCACATACAACAAACTATGAACATTGCAGGAATCCAAGACTGCGCGACCACACATGCCTCCTCCTACAAGTGTCATTTTAAATTATATACCAGAAAATTGGAATCGATTTGAAGTTACAACCTTACCCAATCTTTTTCTGTCTATTTTCTATTTTTTTCTATCTTTTTCTGATTAGATCGCTAAAGTGAAAGAGAAAAGTTTCTAGGAGTTGTAACACATACATCTAATCAAACCAAGGCAGTACTTGGATACAAATGAAACTGGTCCTTGCAAGCACGATATTTTGATGCTGAAAATCATGTGAACAAACTTCACGTGTGCAAACTTAACTGTTTTATCTACGAACACCTAGATGGTCATTATTCTTCCAATTGCACGATCTGAGAAAATATGACTATATTGGAGAGGGAACAATATATTTTGGTGTGAACAAGAGAACAGCATATGGAAATCAAGAAAACAGATACAAACAAAAATTCAATTTATGCTATTAATTAAACATGTACAAATAAAAATCCAAATGTTTTCAACTGAAAGAAAGGTTACGATATTTTCTTTATTTTAATGATACATACTTTCTAATTACTGCCAGGCAATTTCTGACATTGCCCAAATCTAGTCAAACCTAACATAATTATACAACGTGTAAAGGTGCCAAGACTGGCAAAATGGAAAGTTGCAACAAAGCAACAGTTAGCATGACGAACTACTGTTTGTAGCGTCAATGGTACGTGCGTTGTTTGTAGTGATTAACGAAGACAACATCAACGTTTAATGGCAGTATTAAGTCATCATAGTTTATGTTTTAACAACGTTTACCCAGCACGTATATCTCCTACCATTTAGAGTAGATTCACGACTAACACGAATCACGTATTACGTCCATAGACCGATGAAGAACGGTAAAAGTGCTCTATTCAAAACTTCCAGCAGTTAAATAGGATTCCTAGGGTAAGCGGAATCATAACCTCTACAGTAATATATATCCCACAGTTAAGCAGTAATGTATAAAGCAGGGACGAAGCAAGAAATTGGAAATATGAGGGGATGGGGGCAGAATTTTAAAAGGGGCATTTCTCAAAAAGGGAACATTATTACACTTTGAAGCGATATGTGGTACAAAGAAAATATTTGCCCAAAATGCCTCCCACTTTGCAGGTACTAAACAATACGGAGAGTATTGTATTACGTATATACGCTGACTTAGTAGGAACCAATTCGAGATAAAAAAAAAAGGGGGCCCAAATTTCACAATTTTTGAATTTGAAATTTGAAATTTTGACTTTAAGTTCACAATTGTTCACCTTTTATCTCAAAATTATGATTTCTAAAGTCACAAAAAATGGCAATATTTGACTTCGAAAGTCAACATTTTATGATTAAAAGTCAAAATTTAAAGAAAAAAGACTTTATAGATAAAATGTCAAAAGTTAGAGATTTGGGACGATCGCTGGGTAGGTCCATGTTATACAGTAAAGTATAGGAATATGTTAAGAAGGGAAGTCTTACTAGCCTGATGTTTATTAATGGAAGCGATGCAATTACCTATTGACAACGTCTTAACTAATGTACATCTGTTTTAGAAAATCAGTGCATAGTTCTATTATATTTATAAATTACTTGATTAACAGCCAACGGGTAAAATATTGGTTTCCAGAAATGTAACATTAAATTTGTCCTTAAAAACTAATACTGCTTAAATCTAACCTCCACCTCTACCCGTCATAGTCATTTGAACTTCCTCTTTTAGTTCATTCCATTCGTTTTTACTTTGGAGAACCGCACAAATTTATACAACCCAGCTAACCACGACCAATTCCTTCATAGTCCGTGCAGTGTGTCTTAGTCAATGATGTATGACGTTGACGGTAGCAAGCAACAATGGTATTTAGGTGTTATTTCTAAATTGGTTAGTTAAACAAAGCAGCACTGATATTCGTCGCCCAAGGTAACGGAGACAATCACATAGAAATTATGTTATAATTATTCATTCAGGTGTGACGATTTGGTAGATCGTACTTGTGTGTTATAAACAGCACACTTTTACACGTATATATTGTAAATCGAAAGTAAACTTATAGAAAACCTTATAGTACACGCATCACACGGTGTGAACTTCCATTGCATATGTACAACGATACGGTTACACCAAAGAAAACGATATTCACTATTACGAGGAGTGACATATCACATAATAAGCTAGGTTACTTATTGAAGGCAAAGTTTTAAAGTTAGTTATTTGTACCTGTTGGAATATTTTATTTCATCTTTAATAGAGGAACGCTTTGAAATTTAGGGATATATGCTTTATAGGAAACACTGCATTATTCGATGCTACCACCATGTTTGTTGTTAATTTATGAAAAGTGCCTGACAAGGCATATGCCTTCTGATGCTATATCGTTCATTACCCACATAGGTATCAAAACTGTGAAAAGGATTATAGGCACATTATTAAAGCAATTGTTGATGACATCGTGTACAGAATACTGTAAATATATGGGTAGCACTTAACAAGTAGTAATTGTCTGTACAAAAGTGGTTAAAAACAGGAGAAAGACATTTCTTTACTGACTGTTATTGTTGACTGAACAAGATGATTAATCAGTTCCATTTGTTCTGCATTATATATTGCGTAACCGTCTGACATTAAATGTCAGTGTATGAATGTAGAGGTTACTATACTACTGGAGAGTGTTTATTCAATTAGCTCATCAATAATACATTTTCCATATGTCTATTCTCATGCCTGTGGCTTCTATTTAAAGGGAGGGGGGGGGGGGTCATTAAGAAAGGTGAGGGTACAATATTTTGATTCAAAGCATGGAACAGTTATTTGTTTTCAAATGAGGTTGTAATCAATCCGCATTATTCATTGAGGGGATTAGTCAGTAGTAGAAATTGTTCCACTGGTGAGTAAACACACAGTGGGCTGGGAGAATAGTTAATATATGCTTCACAACATGCATTGGTGGCAACCTAATTGTGTGTTTGTTGTTTCCATAACTGTGTAATCTTCTGGAATCTCCAAAAATCTTAACAATATAATTATACTTGAGGTTGTAGCAACGGTGCAGTGTAACAAAACAAGACACAATATAAGTATAAACACAATTCTTTAGCAAAACGATTTCGAGCGAATAGGTGTCCTTTGTCTTGGTTTATTTCATTATATCAGTGCTACGTGTGTCTATGAATTCAAATTGTTGACCAGGCATGACACGGTTCAGTAGCCAATCATAGTAGTGCGTTAACGGTTATGACTACGGATTTCTTGTTACTGATTACAGATATGTACACTCTGCCATTTTCAAACGTTTCAACGGATAATGTTACACCTTACCGTTGTCCCGCGTATTCTGTTTGCTACCACTCTTCTGAAGATCAAACCATTGTGAAAACTAAATCACATCAAAAAGTCTAAGTTAAGAGTTCAAGTTCATACACTGAATACGTTCAAATCAGTTACAAATACCTTTTATTTACCGAAGATCAATTGAAAGTGAAAGATTTACGAGACATTCTGATTTGTTTTTGTTTACTTCACGAGACGAGTGGTCTGTGACTGAAATGGCCACACGAATAGTAACATGGTATCTATAGTCACTAGTTAATGAAAAACATTGTAACAATGATATATAACAACAATAGCGCGCTCATAGCAGTCTGATATTCTTGTTGTACAGTATATATTTAACACACATAACACGCTCTATAACCTGCAAACCAGTAACAACCCCGTCTTAACAGCCGAGAGGGTCACTACGATGTTTGATACGTTTTGCCTAACTTACGTACCATAAAGTTTAAAATTTCACTGATTGATTATATTGATATTAATTGGTCTACTCGTACACTATGTAAAAAGAATGTTGCCACATAAATTAAAGAAAAAACGTTTACTCCAAATTCAGCATGTTGTAATGTTTTGTAGGTTACCGTTAAAAAAAGTAATTTGACGTTCATTGAAATAGTGAGCTGTACATCATACTGGTAATGATGTTGAGTTAGTTGTGTAGCTTTAGTTAAAAATATAACAACAGTATTGTGATGCTCTTCAAAGTCGTTATTGTATTCACTACCATCTATATTGGGTTCAAGGTATAATGTAATTATGTTGACTAGCTCAATAGGGCTCCGAGAGTAAGCGGAATCCTAAAATCTACATTTATATACACACCTATAGATGGTTGGATGGATGGGTGGGTTTGTGGGTGGGTGGAATGATGGGATATGTGATGGGATATATGACAGGATATATGATGGTATTATCGATGCTATTATCTGTTGACAAACGTCTTAACCAATGTACATCTGTTCATCAATCCCGAACATAGTTCTGTTCTACTTATAAATAGCTGGAATTTTATGTGCCGGGAAAATATAGGTTTTCAGAAATTTCACATTAAATTTGTCCTTCAAGACTGTTACTGATTAAATTCAATTTTCACCTCTACCCTTCATAGTCATTTGAACTTCCTCTTTTAGTCCACATTATTAACTTCATTTTTGAGAACCACGAAAATGAATACAACCCTGCTAACCGCGACTGATTCTTTCATATAGTGCAGTCTGTCTTAGCCAATGATGTGTGACGTTAGCGACCAACAGTGTATTTAGGTGTTATTTCTAAATCGGTTAGTTAAACAAAGCAGCACTGGTATTCATCGCCCAAGGTAACGGAGACAATTGCATAGAAATTGTTACAATTATTCATTCAATCGTGGCGATTTGGTAGATTGTACATCGGCTGCAGTTGTTAATCTTGTGTGTTATAAACAGCAAATTAGTACACGTATACACTGCAAATCGAAAGATAAACATATAGTCCACACATCACACGCGGTGTGCGTCCATTATATATGTACAACAATACGTTTACATCATAGAAAACGATATTCACTATTACGGGTAGCTACATATCACATCCTAGGCTAGTGTTATGTAGTATAAAGTTATATCCCCATTACATCACTTTAAGCATGTATTCCACGTTGTCCTAAGAGTGACTTCTTACTTCGTGTTCCTATGTTTATTCACTCCTCACCCACATCACAGCCCCCTTTGTTTCAATTGTAAGATATCCTCATGCTTGACCACAGATGACAACCCGTTGCATCTCATGTGTATAAACATGTGGTTAGTCAAAGCCTTTTTCTAATGCCTTAGTAAATTATAATAAATATCTCAGAAAAAGAGTTTATGTTACAGAGAGGTTTTTGCCCTTTTCTCAGGAAGCTAAAAAACGTAAAAACTGTTTTAGTTAGAATGAGAAAAGGACTTACATTCCAGACTTCAGAGAGTGCACTTTAGACACTATTCTGAATCCGCAATCCACTAACAATAATATCTCAGAATAAAAAAAAGTGTATGTTCTACAATTAAATCTGAGTATGTAGATTATATTTATCTGCTGTTAATTCTACTTATTTAATAATTCAGCCCTGAACCTATTGAGCCGGGGCACCCAACGTAACACTACATGGAACTTATTGAAGGCAAGTTATTATTTGTAACCGTTATACTATTTTTATTTCATCTTTAATACAAGTACACTTTAAAGTTTGGGGATATATGCTATTAGGAAAAAAAAAAACCTCACTTATCGTCGTAATTGACTTTACCCAGTATGAAGTATTAATTTAATATACAGTCGCTTTAACTTTTTTTGTACTAAATGAGGACTGAAACAACAACATTCTCCCGAATTCCACAGTAAAGCCCTAGTCCTAGCTGTAACCTACGTATAATTCAGTGAGGCGGTGAGTTACACCCTGTCTATTTAGGTGTGTATGCATTTCAACTATGCAGGAAGTGTAAACGGCTTCTAATACAAGGTAAAAGGTCAAGTGAACTAGAAAGATAATTGTAGAGAGAGCAAAGTAATATAAGTCACATGAATCTACGAGTGGCTGCGTCATTCAACTACACTATTATTTAATATTATACATGGCTAGAGAAGGAAACATTTTTAGGATACCATGAATAACCAAATCAGGTTCATCTAATCATTAATCATATTTTAACGTAGAAAACATAGGGTTGGACTGTGCTTCATTGATTATGTGGTGTTAAATAATCGTATCAATCAGTAATGTTACGTGGCATAAGTACCTTGATGCTCCTAGGTTCATAATAACTGTGTAACGTAATTCAATAGTTGTTTAGCAGTATTCGATACTACCACCATGTTTATGAAAAGTGCCTAATAAGCCATATGCATAACGATGCTATATCGTTCATTACCCACATAGGTATCAGAACTGTGAAAAGGATTATAGCTACTTTATGAAAGCAATCGGTAATAACATCGTGAACAGAATACTGTAAATATATAGGTAGCACTTACAAAGTAGTAATTGTTTGTAGAAATGTTGTAAAACAGGCTAAAGACAGCTTTTACTAACTGTTATTGTTGACTGAACACGATGACTAATCAGTTCAATTTGTTTAGTTTTCTGTATTATAGATTGCTTCGCCGTCTGACCTGAAATATCATTGTAGGTATGTACATGTTACTATAGGCGTGGAGAGTGCTTATGCAAGTTTCCCATCATCAATTAAATTTGTCATATGAATATTCCCATGCCTGTTGCTTCTTATGTTCATAATACTGTAGTTAAGGGGGAAGGGGTTCATTAATATCATGTGAAGGTACAATATTTTGAGTCAAAGCATGAAACATTTAATCAACTATGAGTTTTTTCATGAGGTTGTAATGTTTTTAAATTATTAATATAGGGGATTAGTCAGAGGTCGATTTGTTTTCCACTGGTGAGTGAACACGCAGTTTGCTGATCAAAATAAGTTAATATATGCTTCATCGCATGCACTAGTGGCAACCTAAATGTGTGTTTGTTGTTTCTATAACTGTAAAATATTAAAACAATCCTTACAATATACTTGTTCTTGAGCATGTAGCAAGGTTACAGTGTAAAAAAGACACAATATAAGTTTAAATACACTGCTTACACGTGATATGCACCAACTTGCCCTAAGCAGAAATATTTTGTTGTTGCTAAGTGATTTCGTACTTCCTTTATCATTAGCAAAACGATTTTGAGCAAATCCTTCTCCTTTGTCTTGGTTTCTTTTATTGTATCAGTGCTACGTATATCTATGAATTCCGATGATTGTTTAAGCATGGTACGGTTCAGTAGCCAATCATAGTAACACGTTAACGGTTATGACTATGGATTTGTTGTTACTGATAACACATATGTACAGTGTGTTCTCTCAAACATTCAACGGATAGTTTTACACCTTACGTTGTACCACGTATTTTGTTTGCTACCACTCTTCTGAAGATCAAACCATTTTGAAAACTAAATCACAAAAACAAATAAAATTAAGCGTTCAAGTTCATACATTGAAAGCGCTCAAAGTAGTTACAAATACGTTTTATTTACCAAAGGTCAATTGAAGATGAAAGACTTAAGATACATTCTGATCGTGTTTGTTTTTTAATTTCCGAAACGGGTGATCTGAGACTGGGAGTGTAGTTAAAAATGTCTATATTGCATCCTACTCCCTAATTCATGAAATATATTGCAACAATGGTATTTAACAACCCTATAGTGATCCTCTATAAGTACGCCATTTTTGTTGAACAGTGTTGATTTAACACACAAATATTCCGCTCTACAACCTGCAAACTAATTACAATCCCATCTTAAATGGAATTTCTCAATTCAAACCTGATATACTGCGACAGCAGAGAGAGGCTATAAGATGTATGACAGGTTTGTCTTACTAACGTACCCTAAAGTAAAATATCACTGATTAATTATGTTGACAATAATTGGTTCACTGGCACACTATGTGGAAGGTATGTTGCCGCCTGCAATGAAACAAACGTTAACTGCAAATTCAGCATGTTGTAGTGTTGTGTAGCTTGACGTATGAATTACGTGGTTTAGAGTGTTCACTGAAATAGTTAGATGTCCCATCTGCCTTGCAACTATGTTGAGTTAGTTATGTAGCCTTAGTTCCAAATATAATAGCAGTACCAGAATCTGTAGAGAGTTCCTAGTAGAAAGTAGGTATGTTGCTTGAGATCGTGTGTGAATGCATCTTGAAAGGTTGTGTTGCATTGTGTGTGAATATAACTCCAAGCAGTATGGTGTTTAGTTTGATTAGGAGTTAAACTGATAGTAACAACACGGTCACGTTAAACGTTTACTTAACATTCAGGCAATGTGGTGCCTTGACATTTGAAACCATTACAGATGCATCTCGATGTTAATGATGTTAAGCGTGTTGACACACTTTTCATTTGCAATACTATACAGTAGGTAAATACAGTTGAGAATATCCTTCATTTGTTTCATGAAGAAATCGGTGATAATGTTAGATTGGGTTGTTTTTTTTTGTAAAATCGATGAACCGCAAGAAAATGAAAATCATGGAGACATATCTTCTTGTCATCACAATGCTTTCGAGTTAACATACAATAATAATGACATGGATACTAACATCTATCTTCATTAACATGTATCATGTGATTTGTTTTCGTTTGGAAAAGTTTATCTGTTAGTACTTACTTATTTTTAAACATTATTTATATTTTCCATCATGACTCCATTACCTACCATCAGACACATATTAGACTTGATACTGTTTTCATGCTCTGTGACAATCAACAATGATTTAGATTTGTTCAATGCAACGTCTACTAAGTAAGGGTTAATCAACGGTGTACCGTGCGTTTATGGCAGGATAATGAACGAAATGGGGTATATCTGAAGCGATGCGTAAGATCGTATACGGAGTGCATGCATCCAGCGATACGGTTATACCCCGTGAGTTCATTCACAAAAAATACTGAATAAGCATTAATTTATATTTCAGAACGATACATTTATATATAAAAAACAATTAGAACAAATTAACTAGCAACTTTTTCAAAGGGTACCCGGTTGTTCTATACTGTTAGTTAAAAGTCTCAAAGCAAATGTAAAAGCGCATGTTAAATAACAATCATGATGATAATTAGGCTACATATTGGGCAATTCACCAAAACGATATGTTCCTTTAAAGACGTAACATAATTGCCTGAAACTTGGCATTTGCTTAGAAGTTAAGCTTATTCAAACACGTCGTGATGACATCACTGTAATGAATGGAAGTTTGCTTCTTCTTGATATCAAATGTTTGTGTTCACCGAGCAATGGAAACGTAAAACGCAATTGTAGAAAAATGGTCGTGCCATTAAGTGAAAACCGTGTAAACATTAGTTGTGATAAATCTTTACAAAATGAAGTGCTTTGCTGATTGTATCGTTTATGTCTTATTTGAATCACTGATCTACTTAAACTTATACTAAATATTTTATTTTAAGCTGGACTATTGATATAAAGGAAAACATTGCTATTAGTAAATGTAAATATCTACCAAACGAAAAACGGTTTAAGCAACCACACAACATAATTTTCGTCGACATGATGTAGCAAGTACTTCAGGCATGAGTCACATCAACGTGTTCTTATTTATATATTGTAACAAACAAGAACATATAATTACTGATTTGGTGTTGATAAGAAAGATGAGTACCATATTTGATTTCAAACATATTCAATAGTAACCCGTTCGAAAAATAGTAAACAACCAATAAGTTAAGCCAAGAGCAAGATTGACTTGAATATCACACAGTACTATGAATCTGAGTAGATGTACGGTTAGCTCATTTCATCAAACTTTTACTGTATTATCAGCAATAGGAGGGCGTCATTCCGGATATGTAATGGATTTACGTTAGTTTACATTACGGTAATTATACACAGTAAAAACAAGATGTAAAAGTAACGGGGTATTTTAGTGGGGCTAAAGAGTTGTGCAATATTTACAAGACGCTGAGTAAAACATACATATCATGCGACAAAAAGACAGGTGTAGTGATATACAAATGCGAATTGAATCATATTTGGACCCGTTTGCCATTTTCTACCAGTAAAACAAAATCCACTGTAATTTTTTACACTGCACTGTGTAAAATACAGTAATGTAATGAGACCGGTGTAATGATATGCAAATGCGTATTGAGGAATAATTGGACTCGTTTTCCATTTTCTACTAGTAAAACCAAAAAGCCGCTGTAATTTGCTACATTACACTGTGTAAACTACAGTAATGTTGCAACGTTTATGTGTTAACCCGCTTTCATACCACCCGCTGCTTGCTGAACGACTTGCTGAACTCGGAAGCCACTAAAAGTTCCAGAGTTGTTCAACAATTTCTAGAGAGCAATAGCCTAGCGTAATTAAAGCCACAGTTTGAAGGTAGGATGATGTATTTCGTGCATCAGCAATATCTTTTTGTGCGGAAAGAACAATATTTGAATAAGTCTTGAATTACAATTTCATCGTTTAATGCTGAACGAAAACTGTTTGTGCGGCATATACACTTAATCAAAGGCCTCACTCATGTTTAATGTTAGGACTAACTGTTAGTGTAAGGTCTAACGTTAGGCTAAGCTATTTATAATACTAAGGCGGTACGCCTACATCATGTAATCTACATCTCGTTAGTTGTATTTACCTTTGAACGCAGTTGACATTTTACAAGCTATGTTAATGAGTGGCCGAAGCAGTAAGCACAATGTAAAATAAATAAACATGAATATCTACGCAATTTTTGTTTATTTTCACAACTAAATGTTTCCATCCTCTAGTTGTTTTCCATGCAAACAAATAATATGCTGTGATTGATTATCCATGAATGTTCATTTTACGTATGCATTTTCTTTGTCATTATTGTTATTAAGCATTAAAACAGTGTTAATTGGAAAAGATTTGTCCTAAATTTTCAACAGCTCACAGGATTGTTGATGCAGTATTTGAGTTACTGGATAACGAGAGCATAAGACAGATCATCCAAAATCTCGGTCTTCGTTAAAAGTTTAAACATCACTTCAATCTAAGGCACAACTCTCTTGTTAGTTTCATTTGAGTACTATGTATACTTATTATACGTGCTTGAAGGAGTTAAGAGATGTTCAGCTGATATGGAAACATTTCAGTTTGCAAGATGGAACAAACACAAAATCTAGAACGAATATGATATGCAGCCAGTTGACTTGAAAAATGATATATTATAATGGGTTTACATACAAAATACACTTATTGGGCAAACATGCATTAATGGCAGATCCATCTGATATCGAGCAAGAAGAACCAGGTCCGGCAGTTGAACAAATTCTTGTTAGATTTTATTTGATGAACATGATACAAACCAAGTACAGGATATGAATGGTGGAGAAAAGGATAATTGTGATGGGGAAGTGGATAACCCTAAAACATCTGAACATATACAGGGAGTGGAAAGTATTGCTTCATTGTATGTTGCTAGTCTCAATAATACAACATTACCCTCTTCAGCAGTGCAAAACAGTCTTGACACATCTCGTCAGTTTATTAAGCTATAAGGGTATATAATACTTTAGACAGTTTAAAATGGAAGTGGTGAAAGTTAGTTTACTCATATTTAGATGTTGTTCTAATGTTTTTAAACTTGTGTAACACAAGTGTTGAATTCTTTCTATTATATGTTATAAGTTTTGTGAAATATCACAGCTCAGGAGATTATTTACAAGGCTTTATGTCTCCAGCATGGTTTACTCAGCAGCTGTGATAACATATAAGTGATGAGTTCAGTTTGATCTCATATAGATATTTTCTGGTGTTTTCAAACTTGTGTTGTATTTTGTTTATATTATATGTGTAAAAGTAAGTTGGCCTGACGTTTCGATCCTAGCAGGATCTTCTTCAGAGGCTACATGACAAGTACAGTAACAGAAGGGACAAAATCACGCACAGAAAACATCCAGCTTAATGAGCACGGTGAACACAATGAGATAGATGAAAGGGGATTATAAGTAGACAATGAATGGTGAGAAGAAAGCAACAGGGAAAGAGGAGAGGTAGGAGATAAACAGTGGAGGGACAAAGAGAGGATTAAAGGAACAGGGTAGGGAATAAACTGGAGAGGGACAAAGACAGAAAGGTGTGGAGAAAAAATGAGGGGAAGAGAGCTATTATATGTTAGATGTTTGTGAAATGCCACACCTCATGGGTGATTTTAACAGGGCTTTGTGTCTCCAGCATGGTTTATTCAACAATTGTGACATATACAGGGGATGGTAAAGTTTCTTCAAAATTTTGATTTAGTATCTCTACTACATAATACACTGTAACGTTTTTTATGTAAATATCTGAGAATTTTGAGAAATATGACAGCTTAGTAAAGTTGAGTTTCACTGGGTTTTAATTTATCCAACACATAGTAATTATACACTTTACGTTAATCCCAAATAATACTGCCTAAACCTTGGAAACCCTCTGAATGACTTGTTGATGAGTACAAACGTTTAGGCAAATTTCCAAAAATGTAGATTTTGTTGGGTATGTTATTCCTATGTGAGATTGCTATCCAGGAAATACCCATTTATGGGTTCATTTTACAATTATTCACTAACTCACGGGGATTTAAAAGTCATACCTGCTCGATATGTAGCTAAAGTCGTCCTTCACCTGAACGTGAATTTATAGTATATGCAAGCCCATAGTCAGTGAGAGTCATGGGACGTCGCCCACCTAGAAAAGGCTCCCCCAAGAAATTAAAAAAATAATCTAGAAAAAGAATAGTAAATTTCATTATAGAATGGCTCCCGTGCAAAAATGTTTTAGCTTACTGAATAAAAGTATGCCCCTAAACCTATTTGTCTGCAGTGTTGCTAAAACTGTATTGGTATTCACTTCTACGATTTTCATATTCTGTTTATGTAACAAAGAAAACGCATGTATTTCCTGATAGCTGAACGTTATTTCAAGAAGTCTTTATACATTTTATTAGTTTCCTTTGATGTAACATGTGTTTTTTTCTTTCTCTGAGAGCATAGGTGTCCTTGCCATAGTGCCAATGTTTGCTCCCACGTTGGGGTCGTACCAGTCTTGAAGTTGGTGTACCTGTTGCAAACTTGCTTTTCACTCAAGCATATGTGATTGGAAGTGATTATGTTTTTACACTATATTGAAACATCCACATTATACATGCAAGTCGTTTACTTACACAAGTGTGTGTGTAGAAGTAACCCCAAAAGGTGTGCTAATATTACACATTTGTTTTGAAAAAAAAAAAAAAATTAAACAACTGTGGGGTAAAAACACTGCCCTGCTTGACTTGGGTATAATTTACATACAATGGGGTACAAAAGGGAACATCGTTATTGTTATGCACAATGCTAAAATAAATGCTTAAACAATGGTAAAGTAATTTTAACATTGCGTGGTAAAACATTACCCCAATTGAAAGTAAAACTTTACCAAAGTATTAATGTTTAAAGTTTGACACATCTGTCGACCATGATCTTTTTTAACACCATGCTTGTGTTCCCTTTTACCCCATGTTGAGCAATTCAATATTAGTATGTAAGAAATTTGTATTTCAATTAGTCTTTCTATCTCTATTATTCTTTGGGCAATAATAATAAAAAATGAACCGAATAGCAATTATTTTTCAACGGTAAGCAACTATATTTTCAAGTGCATCAAGCACTTGTTCTCATACTGTACGGCTGGTGGCTATTTTGCATTTAAATCAGTAACAATGTCAATATTAAGAAAATGTATTTCGAAACTAATCGTTTAGATAGGACCTTAAATAAATAAAATTCTATTTAATTTTCTGATAAAATATAAATGTAATCTCT
>KN883336.1:0-12678 GCA_000934455.1 Apostichopus parvimensis | reverse complement strand
GTCATTTAAAACAGTTTTATGGTACATAAGACTTCAAGTTCTCTCATAGTTTGATTTTTTTCTGTCAAATACAGTGTTTCTTTATATAATTTAATAATAACTCATCAAAAACAAAATCAAACAAGAAATGATGTGAAATGGGATCTTTTCTGTCTCCTCCATGCCCACCAAAATGTCGCAATCAATATATTACCCATTTTTATTTTTAAAGCAGTAAATGAGATCTGTGCTTGTCCTAAAATTGTTCGATACGCTAAGTGAAAAGAACGAAATAACGTACGCAATATGTTTATGTCAGTGGCAGTAAGAAATGTTTTGTCCGCAATCCTGAAATTATCGCTAACATATTTAGAGTGTTAGAGTTTATTATCAAACTACAAAATGTTCGCTCGTTTCGAAAAAGGTACTATTCCTACGCGTGCCTCTCTGATTAGATGACGCTCATTACAACATCATCATAATTTATTCCCAGAAAGAGAGCAGTACCATTGATTAGAGAAAAACAGTCTAACCAAATAATGGATAACTAAATAAGTGATAAAACTAAGGACGATGTTTAGAAGCCATCAAGTCAAATAAATTATACCATTGAATAAACGAATAAACGATGTAAGTTAATACCAATATACCTTGTTTATGTATTTGTTTTACTCCAATTTCTTCACATCACGATAACCATATAATTTCATATTGATATGTTTTCTACCTTAGCTGGAGAACGATATTGTGATGTATCCAATGTGTGTCAATAATGCTGAAAGTGACACGCTCATAGCTAAAAACGGAAGAGGAAAGCAACTTGGACAGATCTTTTAAGAAATGTGAAGCAATGAAACAAATGCGTCCACAACCTGGCACTGTATTCGTTACTATTGACGCAAAGAATACTGGTTCATTGTTTTGCTGTCGGCTCACGGTTCAGATTTGTACTAATAACACGAAGTTTACAAACACAAGGCGTCTTCATTTTCGTTCATTGATGAACCTCCTTATGCAGGTAAATAAAGGTATAATATCTAACAAGATCGAAATGAACGATTAAGATTAACATTTAAGGACATGACAGAATTTCTGAAAGAAACAAAATCAACATAATGAAAATGTGTCACTATTATGTTGTTAACAATAATTGGTGTTTGAACCTTGTTTAAATATCCACCAGGGATATTTATGATATTTCTCCGTCATATGAATAGAGGGCGCTTATGTATAGTAGACCCTTACATATATCATCGAGCCTCAAGCTAACCCCTTTTGGAAGACTATTTTACCTCCAGATATCCGTTTGCTGTGTAGACATATCTCAATTTAGTACGAAGGACGTGAGAGGGAAGTTACTTATGTTGTGTTGGTCCAGAACAAGGTACATGACATGTGATGTTCACAAGTACTTGCGCTGTCACTAACATGGTTTCATAACAATGCACAACGTTTCTACTCAATGCTCAAAACAATAAACAAACATAACCACTGCCGACAATTATAAGGATGCGAGCGCAAACATAATCGTTGCCGAAAAGTATTAGAATTCGAGCGCAAAATTGAATTTGCTTTTGTTGTTTCTCTTCTCCTTTGAATAAAGAACCGGCACTTTTGAGTTAACTCGCAATGTTTGTAATGATCATCTATTTTTGGCTAAAATCAAAGGCAACATGATAGGACAAACTCCAGCACATATTCTCACCGTGAATTAACGTGAATACATTACCCACTTTAATGTTAGCCCGTCGGCATGATTGGAAGAAACACCACAGAGACTTGTGCTAAAATGTACCCTCCAAAAGTAACATCGGCTTATCTATTATATTATTTATATATGTTTTAAATACATTAGCATATTTTTTAAGCTTATAATTATAATTTCAGTTATTAGACAAGATGCAGATAATACAAATATACAACTTTTCCATCCACTAGGATTATATAAGGGAGTGTTAGCTCATTGGTTAATGCCGGTGCCTTTCAATCATAAGGTCCCGAGTTCGAGTCACTCCAAGATTAATGTATGTCGTCCAGTTACAGAGTTGTTGACAATTGACAATTCATTATCAGGGACGTTAAAATATGAATCAAATAGACTGATAAACCAATGAGGCTTCTTCGCGAGTTCCTGCTTGCAGGAGGATCTAAAATACATACATACAATTTCAGTTTAGCATATTAAACCAAAAAAAAGGGTTTTCTTGTTGACGCCGGCATCTTCTCTTTTTTTTCTAACCAGCTGCTGCTTTAACGTAAAATAACATATCGCTTCATTCTTTAACTAAAACCCGTTGAGAATTATTTTAGCGAATTCTACTTAGCAGTACCCAATATGAGTGGATTGTACTCAATATTCCTCATAATAAGACACGACAATATTTGACGGTGACCTATATTCTGAGAAGACAAAAGTGATACTCTTAAAATTGCACTCCTCCTTACACGTAAAACATGTCGTGTTTACTACGGATCATTTCAACGAAATTTAAACATAGCAAATCCAACATAAAAAAACAAAGTAATTGTTTAGACGAAAACATCCAATTATCTGTACGTTACTTAAATATCGATTTATATGCGTTGATTGGTATCACACAAAAGACAAAAAAATACCTTATTCGCTGATTTCCTATCATACATGTAAGATGTATCGTTCTATGTACATCTTGTTTGGTTAAAATCCCTCTGTTCCTCAGCATGTTGCACATGTCACTGGAGATTTAAAACCTCCAGCGATGAAGTGTTTAGGGGTGGGGGGTGGATTTGGCTGGAAATAGGGATCAGTTTTAAATTTAAATATCTCTTCAATTTTGCTGTGTACAAGCGCCTACGAGTCGTCAAACCTTAGTGACGTTCCTGAATATTGTAATTAAACACCAATAGAGGTATCGTCTTTACATAATAAAATCATAACTTTATCATTTTAAGACTTTAAGGCACAAATAACATCCTGCACTAGTGTAATTATATCAAACATAACATTTTACCTGAGGGGAATTATTCGATATTGATTTCATAATCATCTGTATTGTATAATAATCTTTATCCAGCTTACCTCTGTTACATAATTGCTGTTATTGTATTTCTCAGTTTGCTGTTTTTTTTCTTTTATTATTATTATTATTATTATTATTATTATTATTATTATTATTACAATCTCTAATTGAGGGATTACTATCTTGATCGTTCTGAAAATAAATAGACGACAACGTTATGGTAACAGCAATAAATCAAATTTAGTTTTTATATGATTGTATTTGTCATGTCGCATACATTTGAAACAAAATTAGCTGGTTATACTTATGTATAGGAACATTTGAGGTTGTCCACAAATGTGAATGACCGCACTATTCCATTGAAAAAAGGGTGATTGATCTTTGTCATTATCGTATCAACTTAAGATTCCTTTGAAATAGTGCTTCGTCTTTTCGGAACGGCTGCGGCTTATACTGTACGATTCATTACATCATTCTGATAATTTTTCAGTATATTGTTAATTAAAAACTTTTCAAAATGAAAAATAATTATCGAACATCATACATGAAAGCGTAATAAATATATATAATTTGTAACAGCTCAAATAGAAATTACAGTCACGTGGTCAATCCCATCGCCTGAAACAGGGGATGATATTTGGGTTGGTATCGAGACATCTGAAAACTTAAAGAACTTTATATAGTTTCTCAACAAAATGCTGCATATGGGATTGGTTTGGTGAACATGCAAGTTGGGATCGCATGGTAACAGTTTTCGACTTCATTTTGGTAAATTTTCTTTACCTCGTAGAATTTTTTTCCGTTCGTTCCATAAGCAGTTACCTTGCTTTAACAATCATACTCGTCATACACAATATCTCATAAAGCGCTTTCCAGCTTTTCTACATGATTTTTCGACTTCATTTTGGTTAACTTTCTGTATCTCGCTATAACATTCTCTCGTTCGTTCCGTAAGTTATTCCATTACTGTCAATAAACATACTATTAACACCCGCTCATGCATAAGCGCATTTTTCTACATGAGATTTACTTTGTATTGGCCAGACAATGAATGCTTTTTCTTCCTCAAGTCTGACTTCTGAATAGTTGATAAATCTTAAATATTAGCATTCAACATCTTTATCCATACTTTGTAACGTGCGGATTGGTTGACGTGGAGCTAAATCTCTCCCTCTCTCTTAAACAATGATATCGAAAACGATAAGTTAGCTTTCCATATCAATTTGTCTTATATTTTGTAACGATGAACTTGCTTCTAGTCTGCTGCCCCTAAACCGTATGTCAAATAGCTTTTTACACATCTTAAATTATCTACAACGATCCAAACATAGTTAAAATAGAACAAACCTGGTATGCCAAACTATTCAAACTAATGTGCTAAAAGTATTACTTTCGCCTCGCAACCCCATCGTCATCCAAATAGTTACTCATTTTTCAAAATGAGTCATTGTTTCAATTTTTCGAACAATACTTCTAATTTCCTAGCTTGCGAAGTTAATGGTAACTATTTCTCATCCCTTATTTTTGTAATCATGTCATTCACCAGAAATCAATCCTATTGTGTACAACTGTTGTGATTTTTTTACAGCATGCGCTGAATGGAAACAAAATCACTGAAACATGATGACGCCCCGGAACATGCACCCATCAGATTCTATAAACAACACACACTTTCAGTCGGCAAATAGGTAGAAAACAAATAACAATTACAATATTTATATATCTTAAGGGAGGGCACACCATTGATAACAACAAAGCAAAAACCACAATAACTGGTCGAGTTTTGTTTTGATTAGTATACCATTTTTATTTATTCAATATTACACCATGAAGGTATCTACACGACTTTTCCCCTTTTTTACCTCATATTTGAAAGATAGTTAGTATGAAAAATCCGACTATATTACCAACAAGTACATTGAATATAAATAATAATGAAAACTAAACTTATAACTAGGCTAAAGTAAGTATTTAATGAATGCAGATTAGTTATACCAGTGACAGTCACTGGTGACTTTTGGTTAACAAACCATTTTCTTTATCCAATAATAAATCATAAAGTATGAAAATAAATAAAAGCATTGAGCTCAGAAGATTGTGCAAGAATTGTCTTGAAATAAGGTTCGATCAAAAGGTTTTCATAATTTAATCAATATTTCTATTAACTTGATTTCATCAATAACACATACGAGTTTATGCTTGTCGACGAAGAATATATCATACAGGATATGACGTCATGGGAATTCCAGCAGCCTTTAAATCAGCTGACATTTTTTCTACATTAGACATGTTCACTTGAAACTAAAAATAATAAGTTCAAATAAGTAACCCTAAGAGCATTTGTTTTCAAGTACAGTCGAACTAGTTTGAATATCAGATAACCATGCTGCTATTGTTATCAATAACCTTTTTACTCAGGCCAGTGTGTTAATATATGTACGTATTATTGAGAAATGGTATAATACCAAACAAATTGATACATTTGGCAGCTAATTGCAGCAAATCCAGCTCCTTGCCATAATTGTCCTAACGAAGTTCATTTCAACCATATAGGTACAAACCGATGATACACTTTATGTATCTTTCCAATGAAGGTGGTAAATGACATTTCATGAGAAGCTTTAAATGTTCAATAATGTTATTTTAAATCTCTCTCTCAATGTACTGGTTCTAAATCTACATATTGGTTGTTTAAAGCAAATTATGTTTACTAAAGTAAACCTATCTTTCTCTCTAAATTGAATTAAAGTTGCTGGATGGTATTCTCATCATGACAAATGTTACCTATCAGCTTTACTCTATTATTGTATTACTTGTGTAGTTTATTTTCTTGAAATATCATCTGATATTATATTACAATACATTTTGAATGTTTACATGATGACATCACAAGCGAAGTTGTTGCCAGATTCTTTCACAACATTTACAAACAATATCTTTACGATAAATAAAGATGTGGCATTGACCTAAATAAATATTGGAATTCATGATATAAGTAAATAATGCAGTATTGCTTAAGAGATGATCGATCAATTAAATAGCAAAGAGAACGGATACACAGTGATCGTTCATGTGAAACTATGAACAGTGAGAATTGGAAACTAAATATGTTGAAATCAAAGATATGTCGCTTCCTATCAAACGTTAAACTTGTACTTATTGTCATCGACAACGAATGATTGCATCTTTCAACATGCAGACAATATCAATAATATTAGTAAGCAATGTTGTAAAATGTTTTATGTGTATTCATCGTACACTTTAAACAATTTATTTCCGATTTCGACGTTGATTTATTTAATTAAAGTAAATCATACATAATGTAGGGACTTTAATTGAAACGTACTGAAAATGCATGGGACAAGATAAAAAAGTACAAGTTGAAAACAAATGTTGAACGTAACAATTCACATCGATTGCGATTATAACTTGTATGATGGCATTTTGGTCACCTCGCTCCAACATTAAACCGTGGAATTATGTACATAATACCGCTATATATCTGTTACAACTATGTATCTCATAAAATATCGGCGTTAATAAAAGTCACAGTTTACCTTCCAAAAGTAAAATAAAAAAGCAACAAGAAGCCAAAGTGAATAAATGGGGAGTTTAAAGGTATACATAGACCTATGAACAACATTGCCCTAATCACTCTACAGGCATTAGCAATCATCAAAATTCATACAAGATTGACAAATATACAAGTATTTTCTTATTTTCTGTATCATTCAATTAATGTGAATAAATATTAGCTAATTATGCACATTTATGATGTAAAGGGAGGGACTGCCTAATGTTCAGTAATGTTATTCCTTTGTTTTTACAACCTTTTCTTCAAGGACACTGGTACGTGGCCCACGTCGTTTTTTTATGGGGGGATATTTTAACTTTTACATATTTCATGTGTTTCCCAGATTTATCAAACTTCAAACGCGTATATCTTGGAAACGAAAACGAAAACTATCAACTGTTTTTAAATGAAATTATCACACACAACAAATGAACTGATTATGGGGCAGAATGCCTATATGTCCGTAGACCTTTGAAGAAAAATACAGTTTTAGGTGATGATTTAATAACTAATTACACATGATACTTAGAAAATAAAAAACGTTTATCATTACAGAAAAATCGGTAATTCATTATTTTTTACAATTATCGTGATAATTCGGTTTTTGAAATTGTTGAAAACGAATGCAATTCAAAAGTTAATAATCAATACATGAAAAATAAACAGGCTCGCGAGGAAATCTTTTTACATAGGGTTTCATACGCTACACTAATTTCTAAGCTGACATAATCATAATCATTTGAAGGTATGAAGAGAATGAAAGGTACCATTGTGATTGATATCAGTCTGTTTTATTTATGATTTGCTATACATTAATTTATAATAACATCAACACTGATTGGAAAAAAAATGTTAGCATGCGTTACATTCACAACAGAAGGAAATGATATGTAGTCGTGAATTTAACCTAAATAAAACAGTTTACACTTGAACGACGGTTGGTTATTTACATAGAATTATCGAAGTTTGTCTTTTAAATTTTCAATATTACTGCATGATTTTTCAAATATGGTTTATTAAAGAACTTCAAAATGTAATAAAGGAACAAAGCAACACAACAAAGCAACCTTGGAAACTATGAAAGTTGCTACCTGTAACCTGACAGAAAAAAAATGATATGTATGATTTAAAAACTCTTTCATAACACCTGAAAATCACCAAACCGTGAATCTCTGCTTTACGTATCTGGATTTGTCGCACTGTATATTTCAGTTATTTGCTAGGTAATCATACATTATGTCGACTAAGCCCATCACTTCTAAGTATTGTTGACACCAAGTGACTGTTTAATGATACGCTATAATGTGAAAGCCTCAACATCTCTTGGGAAGGGTATCCGTAGCCATATCTGAGAGGGTAGGTGGGTCGTTTCACTTACTAAACTCATACATATAACGTAAAATTGTACTTGTTTTGACAGAATTGATTTCCATGATCATTATGAATATCACTATTTCCTTAGTTATGTTGTAAAGCGAGAGTTCTGGTTTCATTCTTCAATCAGCAACGTACCCGCATAGCAAGAGTTTCACGAACGAGTTCAACCATCGCTACGAAACATCAAATATCATATATCGGTGTCCGGATGTTTTACGAACGTAATTTATGTTTTTGCTATAACATCACTTGGTTTGTTCATTTTCTTTCAGAAGGTACTCTCGCCTTTTGCCATTCTGTATCCCTGCAGAGAAATAACAATAAAGTCATTACAAACTGATCATACACCTGAACATTTTTTTGAGATAAGATATTATAAAGTCGCTTCAAAGAAAGATTCTTTAAAGTAAAGTTATTGCACGCTAGTGTTTCCCTATGTTTTGAATTAAAATAGGATTTGGGCAAAAACAAAAAAATATCCGCAGCAAAACCCTCCGAAACACCACAAAAACAATCGACAGTAGTGTTTATTGAAATCAAGCTACACTATACCAAGGGATATTCTTCTTAACATCCGTGTGATTTATGGTTACTAATGGTGTCAGAACCATCCACAATAGTGTCATACAGTTGGTTATTCTTAGCTTTGTAAATCAATATATCCTCTATTGAAGTGGCGCCATTACTGTTCCGGGATTGTATATTTTATAACCAGAACCATGTAGTCACGTTCTTTCTCCTGGTGTGACCAGATAACAATATGTATAATGACTATTTTTAATATAAGTTCAACACATTTAAATTATCATAAAACGACACATGATACCACCATGGGTAAAAAACTGCACTTACCCCCAGCGTGTCCGAAACACTCTCACCTGTACAAAAAAATGCACATGACTCTTTTAATTGCTGTTCATTTGCATGTTACTTTCATTGTTATATTTTCATTTGGTTTCTACATGAATATTAAAGAATGTCGCACTAATAAAAAACATTACGGGAATCGTATATTCATTAAATCAAAATATAATAAATTTAGAAATTGTGTTGATAAATAGTCACATCCTTTTACTAATAAGGATAAAGTGTGCAATCGCAGTATTTGTACACCTTTTATCAATTAAATCATAATATGTGTACGCCCCCACCCCCAGTGTTGACACTCCGAACTTTTACTAATAAGGATAAAGTGTGCAGTCGCAGTAGTTGTAAAACGGTTATAAATTATATCATAATATGTATACGACCCACCCTCAGTGTTGACACTGCGAAAAACAAATAAAATATTTAATTTCAAATATAATGTTCAATTGAAACGATTACTTGGAATGTGTTTTTGCAAACAAGAGCATCATGTGCCTTTGCTAACAATATAAGTACCATGCAAGGTATTGTTCAGAATGATCTGTGTATAGGGGCGCGTGTCTATGCGTGTGTTAAGGGGCAGGGTGGGAGCAGTCCAGGTATATCTGCCTTCTTCGTCGTCAGAATGAAAATCACAATCGGAATCAAAATACAGACAACAGAAAGATGTATGTATAACTAGAACAGGGACAAATCAATAGGGAATCTACTTTATTGCGTATGTTTGAAGCTGCGTCCAGAGCTGACGCTACTGTGACCGCTGGTTGGAGTAAGGGATGGCTTTGGCGGGTTTTGAAGCTCTTTGTTACACTACGCAGGTAAGCTGCTTTCAGTTGGTGTTTACCTTTGTCGGGTGTCTTTTTTTACCCTTTATCGTATATAAGCATCCGTTTCATGAGTTAAGCAGCTTTGGACACAATCCTCTATTAATTTCTTGTAGCTCCATCTTCACAACACTTGCACCTTTTCTCTTTTCACATCAAGCTATATGTGTTAATTTTGCGGCATATTATACTTGCATTTCATATATTACCATACCGTACACCCGCTATTATTGACACTATTTAATATGTCTGGTATAGCGCAATGTTTGATGGGCAGCATGTGTCGTAAAAAAAGGAGAAAAACCATTGTTGCAAGTTGGCTTTTTGACTATCCGGTCCTTTAAATATGTGGTAGGTTTTTTACCAAAGGTATTTAATAATAATGATGATTATACGACGACTACGACGATGATAATGATGACGTTTTGTTTCTTATTAAGAATGTTGTAAATTGACGACAAGCCCCTACATCCTTTACATGAAAGATTTCCCCGACATCTATCAGTGGTGCTATCCCATATCCATCGTTACGCTCCTGGTGATACAGTTAAAATAATACTCAAATATCAAGAGCAACAAATAACGAAAGTAATTAAGTAATAACATAGGTATTGATGTTATATTGATAAATATTAATGAATGAAGAAAGGTGTCTAATTTCATGAGGCAAGATCGTTTTGTTACGTTCTATTTTTTTAATATTTGAATTGTTCGGTGCTTTATGAAGACAATAATTACCGAAAAGGAAATCGTGTAAATGTATTAATTACAGAAGACACTTTAATAATTGATGTTGACTATGAATTGTATTTAAAGCTTCAAGAAGCTTTAAAGGGATTAAAGAAACGCACAAATAAACGTCTGTGGCCGGTTAGAGACCACCATCGATCCCGTTAATACAACAGTGTATACAGCAGTAATAGTTGCAGAACGCATGACAGAACTAAAATACTATATTGCAACTAGCAGCCACCTGGGCGTGTTATATCGCAAATCACAATTTTATTGAACACAATTGTAGAATGTTTCTGCAACTGCACGTCAGATGATCTCTACCGTACCTATCCTGACTTTCTATTTCTACACCGAGCGATTTCATACTTGGGTAGTACTGCAAGCTTACAGCGTAATTACACGCATAGCTTGCTAGTTCATAATTAGGCACTAGTGTACAGTCAATACACACAGTTATGGTCAATACCCACGACACAGTGTATATAGCATCGATGGACATCTCGGGTCCAGCTAATGACAACAAGGTGTCACGTTTCATTACTGTCTGCATAATTGTGTAGCGACCAAAAACAATATATTCACTTGCAAACAACGGAAATTTGTTTTAGAGGGCGGTTTGGGCGAGTCTTTTAACCCTTTAAATCTTTTAAATGGATTGAATAATTTGATAACATCAACTGAAGAATGTAAAAGCTGTATGCTTCGAAATTAGGTAGGGGCCTTAACCATGGGAATAACGGCGAGTAAATGATTGCATACATAGGGGATGGTTGCTGCCATAGTAATGAAGCCAACGCCCCTGGCCCGTTGTCAGAAATCAAAAATTATATTTAAAAGTGAAATGGTTCATCTAATGTATATGTATGCATTACGCTAGGTTTATATAAGCATCCTTAAACACATGACAATTTTAAAGATAATGATAAATCAAGCCAACATTCCAACTGATTTAGATTGGAAATGAAACTTTATAGCAGAACCAGTGACGAATTATGGATTTTGTTTTAAAAAGGAGCGACCGTTCAGAGGTAGGCCAAATTGATACCGACTCTCATGTTTGGGGCTTAGGACCCCCCTCTGGAACAAGTAAACATTACGTCGGGCGATGCTTTCCGAACCATATTTACACTATAAGTTGCGTATATATAAGTAGCTCTAAATTCAAGATTGTGAAGTTATAAATTCAACTTTCTCGGAGTGACTTAGGTAGCACCTGAATCTATTAGGGATGGCCGGAGGTAACTTGAAGGGTTTCATAAAAGTAGGAGATGTGTCATTAAAGCCGAGTTCCATCTGGTGGGTCCTCTTCGAAATTAAATGTCAAATGGTGCATTCTGAGGCATAGTTGCACTATACATATGGTCATTATAAGTAATTACATACAAAATGTTGTACTAATAAATGTTTTGTAGGGCGTGAGGGCGTGGTTTATCCTCGTAGTAGAGTTCTAATAATTTTCCAGCAGCAGCAATGTCAGTATAGTGCATTATTATAACACTTGGTATTTGACATCTCACAAAACACTTGCAATCATCGCATGTCATGAATATCGCGCTGAACCATCACAGCATCAGTTATCCTCACGTCCCGTCCTCTGTTCCAAGTTAGAGCTTAATTCAACTTAGACCAACAGACACACACATGGGTAGGAGATCAGACAAACGGGATGTTATAATGCTTAATATATGTTATTGACCATCATGCAAAAGCGCCCTCTAAAATATCTGACAAAGCAATAACACGAATAGCTGCGATGATCATTTTCAATATTATTGACGAAATCATATTATTAGTTTATCAACAACGTACATTCACACAGTGTGTCAATGTCAGTTGTCAATTGTGTTGTAAACCAGTTCCCATCAACATCATTTGTCTTCCGGAAATGAATGAATGACTTATTGTTTCTTCGCAAAGTATAGTTGTTTGTTCGTTTGTTGTAGATTAGTTGTCTGTTCTTTATTTTCTGTTATTAATTCCTACTTCCTTACTTTGATTAATGGAAGACTGTTTTCTATCATTTACTTTTATCGTTTCTCGTACGTTTAAGTCTGATAACAGCAGACGCTGATCAATTACCACATATTGCTACAGATAATGCAAGTACAATCGTTCGTGTTACGCATGCGTATACTTAACAAAACATTTCCTATCATGATATTATATGAAATCGAAGAAGCTTTAAAGTCGAACACCGTTAGGTTTCTGACGCATCTTAATATAGAAGCTACGTTGGTACCTCGTTCTTAATTTTAACTGTATTTGAAAATGCCAGATTGATAATATAGAAGTCCCCATTACACCGATTCTTCTCATATAGTCA
>KN883335.1:79172-90440 GCA_000934455.1 Apostichopus parvimensis | reverse complement strand
ATATGCTATACAGGCGCCGATATGCATATAGGCGATATAGGCTATGTAGATGATATGCATAAGCTACATTGGAGATATATACACACGCTATATAGGCGACATATCTTCAGCCTTCACTTGTAAATACGAAGAGGCATAATTGAATAGTAATTAAATAATAATATTTATACAAGTTTATTCACATGGAGAGTATATGCCAAATAAAAATAGTTGACAATCGTTATTTGTTAAAACAAATGAACTAGTTATACTTACTTAGAATTAACTTGTTTATAATTACAAATTAAGTAACTTTTGGTAGCAAATGGTCTGAATGATAAAATGATAATCTATTTTTTAATGAAGAATAACTCATTTGTAAATAACATAATCTATAATCTAATTAAAACTCGTTAAATTATGAAGATCAATTAATGTAATTAATCCGAAAAATTTAATTAATGAAATTAATCTGGATATTTAATTATTCAAGTAATGAATTAATCCTAAGTAATAAATTCATAGTCGATATAGGCTTGTCACTTTATTTAATGTTGAGCTCAAGCTCGGTATTTGGTCTGCACCAATAGGCCTATTTGCAAAAATATGAAGATTCCTTTGTTTAAAAAAAATGTAATATAGTTATACCTGAAATAATTTGTTACTTACTTGTCTTTTCTTGGAGAACTGAAGCCACAAGCAAGAAGAGTAATAAATTCATGATTAATGGTGCTGGAATTAGTCCGTTTCTCTTAATTGTGTATTAACTAACAGTGTATGCAATTCACAGGAAGATGTGCTCTCAAACTAACATTCTACGCATGCGCTTAATACCCTGGAAAGAAAATTAATTTACTGTTAAACCTAAAATAACTGTCAAATCAATTTTTTTGAAACGCATCAAAAAATATATATATTTAATTTTTTTTTATAAATTTTTTTTTACAGTTTACAAATTTCGATTTTCCAATTTCATGATAATGTTCTTACAAAGGGTTCGATAATTTCGGAAAAAAAAGCAGATCTACATTGTGAATTTATCATTTCTTTGCTGAGAGAGGAATTGATCCATTTTAATTGACGTCTTTAAAATCAATTTGGTATCTAATGATGTAAGCATTATTGTGCTTAGTCTCATGTGGATGGATTACATTATGGGCGCATATGAACAACTTTTGAACATGGTGGAAACACTCTAGCACGGTTTAAGTAATTTTCTAACTAACTTCTCGACCTTTTGGTTAAGATCATGTGTAGTATCTGTTCGTTATACACACATGACGATGACCACACAGTGACAGTCTCGATGCAATGGGACTGGGGTCGAGAGCGGATCAGTCGTTTGGTTTTTCGTGCCCAGATTCTTTCTTAGGTGACTTTCCTTACAAAGTATGTTGGTTTTTACAAATTATTGAATAAATTAAAATCTGAATTTGAATAATACCGTAGGCTGGGTATTTTGACAAATTTTCGTTTTCGTCACAAATTGACTTTCAAAATGGTAGACAATGAAGATTTTAAACCTCCAATTTTTAAATATATTTTTTAATATTTTTTATTGATTATTTTTTATAACAAAAAGGAAAGAATCTGCAAAATAGAGACACAGAAAAACGACATAATCAAAACTTTAATGGTTTGAATAGATTTATAAGTGTATTTACAAAACTGCGTGAAAAGTGTTGTGTAACACTTTTCCAAAAGTTGACATTTTTATATTTAATACAAATCTCGAGCAATAATAAGAAACTAAATTACTAAGGGAGAAAAAATGTACGCCGACCGTTTTCATTCAAAGCTTCATGAAAGAAAGGTTGGCCTGCAAATAGCGGTATAGGGGCATTCGACAGTATAATCGTATTTGTTTAGACTAGATTGGCGTTCCATAGAGCAGATGCTTGTCGCATCATCATGTTGGCGATGTTTACAATGGTAGAACCAGCGGGTTCAAATCTTAGGACAAATATAGTGAAAAAGGAGGTTTACTAATTTTTCATTAAATGTCGTGATGTTTCATTTGAGTTGATGGAAAGAGAAGTTAGGTCCAAATGAAGATCAAGGCGAAATAACAATTATGAACGGTGGTTGTAAAGTAAATAAATGAGGAGGGGGGTGGGGAGGGGGGCGGTGGCAGCTTTCTTGAGAGTCTTGATAAAGTTTGTATTTGTCAAAAAGTAATTTCTTAACGTAGCAAGAAATATTCTTCTTTCCTTTTCTTTTTGTGGCTCCATGGTCTCTTCGTTCGATATCACTATAGTAACCAATTACCTTGGCAACAGAGTAAATGCTTATAGCGCACGTATAGGCCTACTATAGTATATTGATTGACCCAGGCGGTAGACCTTATCTGAATGAAGCCCATACGATTCTCTTGTTCAAAGGTTGGACTGGCCGAAAGTTATCCACGAGAGATCCAGAATCATTTCCGGCAGGAGTAAGCTGTTCGCCTTTCATGTGATTTTTGAGACGTCTGAAATCTTCGATCTGGTTTATTCAAATTTAAAAAAAAATTGTACAAAATATGATGAATAAAAGCAAGATAAATCGGCAGTAATGGTGATGAGTAATGTAGTTATTTTATTATTTCATAACAATTGTTTTCAAAGCGTGACGTATATCGAGGACATACAACATTGTGCTGTATGTCGAGGTTTTATGACGTCATCATATATCCTTCCAGGTCAGATATCAACAGATGGCCTCATTACGTCACACTTTCCTCATTTCTCATCAACTTCGTATTAGAGTTGGTTTATTACAAACGTATAATATTAACCCTATAAGTTTATAGAAGCTATATGGAGCTCATCACTACAGGTTAAGGTCTGGACAGCTATAGTTTGTAGAGCCCAGTACTTGTGACTATATATGGTCACTATATATGGTCACTATATATGGTCACTATATATGGTCACTATATACGGTAACTATATATGGTCACTATAGATGTTCAATTTATGTGGTCACTATAGATGGTCACTATATAGTCACTATATATGGTCACTATATATGGTCACTATATAGGTTGAGCCCGTTCTAGAAAAACATCTTCCCACTTATTTTTAACTTAATTGGATAAATTGTCTATTTTTTAATTTTTTTATAGTAACACATAAATTCCAATAATATGGTCATAATTGCCAATCGGTCAAGTGAAGCCCGATTTGATAATAGGATAAATAATATCTGTTCCCCTTTCCCCCTTCCAGTGGCGTACCTGTGAAATGGACAATGTGAGTGGATATCGGAAAAGAATCCATGTAACATTCTCACAACACGGAGGTGACGTCAGAGACCCCTGGTAAGTCCAAAAGTCTCGTAACATAGGATCTTAAAAGAAAGGAAATGATAGCTATTAATATTACGAAATTGGAAATAACTCGTTGTCATCAATATCAGTCATTATTATTCAAGTAAATTTATTGCCCCAGATAGAATAATTGTCTTAATATAACAACACTTAAATTCATTGTTGTCCATTGGTGATGGATTTGATTGACTTTAATGAATGATGCTAAGCCTTTCATGGGCGAATGGAGGAATGATAACGGAATTTCCGCATTGTACTTTGTTATCAAGTTTTCAGCGCTATATAAAATCGATGATGGGGAACAATGTTTTGCTTGATCCCAGTCTGCAGTTGTTGAAGTTTCCGAGAAATAAACTGTTCTGCAGTATGTGATAGGCTTTAGTTTCTTTATGGTTTTCGTTAAGAACAGGGGATTGGAAGACAGAGGGTCCTGATCGATAAATGTTCCGTGTTCTGACAGTTATTGTGCCATCAACCCCCTCCCCACCCCATCCCCTTCCAGTAAGGAGCGTGTAGAGTCTGGTAAGTTCCCGGGAAAAATTAACATCGCAGCTCCTCTGTTTGTTTTTTTAAGTCTTCGTTTTTCTTTTAGTATATTATGTAAATAAGGATGCATCATTGCTTTTCTCCTGTTTGCCTCAACTCCCTAATTCATCTCGAGCCTTAGGCTGTATCCCCCTGAACTCCCCCCCCCCCCCCCTCTCGCCAGGCCTGCTACGAGTGAAAGTTCCCAATATACGTTACAGCTTACCGGGTAAAAGGCAGTTCGTGTTAAAAGGCGTTGAAACTGTGATGCTTCTTCCCTGTTAAATACAACCGGGATCCAAGTTAGAAAAAAGATCATCATTCCAATATGGAATAAACCTTTCCCCTCCCAACCTTTCTATTGTCACGAAAATATCAGAATACATAAACATTATATGACTTGTAATGTAATTAAATATGTTCTGCAGTGCGTTTGCGAAATTCTGGGATTTTTTAGTTTCAAATAATATATGTTTCCATATGTTATATATATATATAAAACTAACTTATATTTTGTCATGTATAGGCCTTCAGTTGAGTACCCAGAAATTAATTGCATATACTTCTACCATTATTGCTTTCACATGTCGTAACACGATACAAATGCTTCCTTTGTAAGTTATCCAACTGTCAAAGGGTAATCAAATTTGTTTTTGTTAACCTATATTTGACGAATTATGAAAAGGCAAATATCCGCATCACAGAAAATAACGGGGTTTTTTTTGGGGGGGGGGGGGATTTTTGGATTTCTGAGTGAAAGTTCGTAAAATTCGTTCGTTCGTTCGAGTGCGATTCAAATGTTTGAAAATGCCTTTATATGTGTTGTCGCTTTTCCAAAAAATTGTTATTCTGAAGTAAAAGCACCTGCGTTCATGACAAAACAAAAATTAATTTGCACGAATCAGCTTGGTTTCGAGGGTTGACTGATTCAGCTTCAGTTTTATAACTAATGGAATTATTACATAAACGGCGTACCTTGTACTGTATAGATTCCAAGCAGTCTGTAAAAGATCGTAATCCATTGTTCTCTCGACCAATCTGTGAGAAGAAAGTTATGAGAGAAATTTGATGCATACTGTAACATGTGATACCGCACAATAGTGTTAATCTCCCTTCATCTACCGAATCACCCCTCCCCCCCCCCCCCCCCCCCCGCCCTGTTCCTACACACACAAACACTCAAAGTATGACTTGTCTCTCTGAACTTTTATAACTGACTACACCAATGACAGTCCGATTGGATGTGAGACTGTTTCAAAGGAACGAGTCGACACAATTGGTCAAAATTTACGAGATTTAATCACGTGACGTTTCGTCACCTAACGTTATATACTTCCATAGGTAGATGTGGATAGCGTACGATAGTATAGGAATGGATGTTTAAGATTTGGGAGTGTTATTCTTTACCAAAGATGTAGATATAGCTTTCCATAGTAAAGGAATGGTTGTTTAAGATATTGGGAGTGTATTCTTTACCAGATTGTTCCGTCTACAGTTGAGCAAAATTACAGTCAAAGAGCAAAACACATTTCCTTCGCGATCCAACTTTATATCTCTCTCTATTATGACATGACCTATCAAATTTAAACGGCGTAGATTGAAGTTAGCAGCTCCACCGAAGAGAGAAAAAAAATCAAGATTGCTGCAGATAGCTTAGTGGGTAGCCTATATCATTATAATTTTACCTTCGTAGGTTTATTTGTAAGTGCTAATAACTAAGATCCAGTAATAATTTCTGTATAGATAATGTTACTATGGTAACATTGGATCGTCGTGGTAGAGTCATATATGCAGATCTATAAATAGCTCTGGATTGCTACTGAGGGCGTACTAGCAATGGGGAGACCAGAGCCGTATATAGAGACCAGAGCCGTATATAGAGATATACGGCTCTGGGGGGAGACAAGATGTGACTTTGATGGTTACGTCACTTCCTCTCCATCATCAACAAACATATCTACGTATCTACCTGAACAAACAAAGCGATGATAGCCAATCCGCCTGGTCTTCCCATTGCATCTTCAACTGTAGAGAACTTAGTCGTGTTCCAGTGGATTAGATGAAGCTGTTAAAACAATAAGGACTGATAAATTAAATAAGTAATTGTTAAAGAATGCAAAGTTCTATCTTAAAACAACCCGCAGATATAGTGGAGAGACTAATGACGAACGAGATCTTACAAAGAGGCGTTAGAAATAAAGTTGTTCTTATAGTAGGATGTGATTGCTTAGCTTCATGTCAGTGACCATGATAGTCATTATTTTACAGTCAACGGTGATGTTATATTGTTGTCAAAACTCAGAAGGCAACATGCTTGAATACGATGAAATGTCCCATAGAAATGAGGATAAAGAGAAGAAACCAGCCAATAGAAAGAGTAGTTTTCTGATCTCTCTTCATCTCTTATGTCCATTGATTTGCATAACGTATACACATGTATATACATATAATACATATAATATACATATTATACACATGCTCGTAAATTATACTTAGGGCAAATACGGAAAGTGAAAGTGGTCTCCTCGTTATAAATTCGTGTTATCAATCAGTATAACAAAGACATATGACGAACGAAAAAAGGTAGAGTGCTTCGAACAGAAATCGAGGGAACACTTTATACTTTAATATGTCTGTCATTCATTGACCCATTGTGTCTCTTTAGTAAACTGTTCTACTATTAAAAGGGGGAAAATGATACAAGCAGCGTCGGGGGGGGTTGGCGTTGTAATTAAGTTGGTAGTGATATAACATATTGCATAATTTAAACTAATATTAGCTTAATATCGTCAATGAAAATAACTTTAACGTGTTCTGCATTGTCACACCAAAAACATTTCCAGCAAGGCTGGTTTAGAATGTCTCCTCACCTCCATGGGGTATGCTTTAAAGTTGACGGTGTGCTCTGATCCACGATCTTCTTCTTTCCCCCAATGGAAAGTACAAGCCGCTAATTCGTAGGCATCACCATCCTGGAATGGGCCTCCACTTATATCTGGAATCAAAGTAATTAGAAAATTTATTGATGTTTGGGCTTCATATTTTGTGACATGTAGTGTCCTACACAGGGTCGGATACACCGCTTGTTTTTTTCGGGCCCTGGGATAGACTTCATCATTTGGGGGAGGGGTGGGGTTGGGGTGCCCCAACTGACCTATAAGACAAACTAAGCAGGCGTTATTTTCACATTTTAATATAGGGGCAAACGGGTGTGCAGGTAATATGCGTGTGTATAGTGTACGCGCAATGTGTGTGTTGTAAATATCTCATTCATATGTTTCAATGGATGTCTATGTTGCTATACCCTATCATTTGGAAATTGAAAACTAAAGAGACAACCATTTGCAGCCATTTAATTTAAAGAATAATGATGAGATATTTATAATAGGTCAACTCACTCTCCCTCCCCTAATTCCTTTAATCCTTGTACTCTAATTAGATTGAGAACTTACATGAAATAGTACTGTCTTCTCGCTTGCTTCCGAGTTTGTTACCATCGTCTGTAGCAATGAAGAAGGAAAATGGTTTTATCAAGTGAGATGTCGGTATGATGCCTGATATTAATAATCGCATTTACAAAATGAGAAATTATGCACTTTTGTGGGCTTGATACCACTTATCGTTTAACTTGTTTTTGGAATTGATATTTTTGAAATACGACACATTTATTTCTTCATCCTGCTTATTTTCTTCTTTACCAACTCAATTTCTGATTGTTATACATCAAGAGTGCACTATAACATAAACATGTTATTCAGCATTTTGTAAATGCTATAAAATGGCGCGAGTGGGAGTCGTATTTTCAAACCTACCCGAATCGTGTTTGAACGTAACTTGCACAGTAGCTCCCGTGTTCAAGATTTCACTTTCTCGGCTAAGAACATATTTGGCTTCTAGTGGATTGTCCTTCAATTTCTGGTCATACTTAGCTTCTCTGGAATTAATGTTTATCGGTGACTGGCAGTCTCCACTGGCCTCCGGAAAATGTAGTCCCCACTCTGTCGTTCCTGAAGAAAAAAAAACAATATAACAAACGGCTGATTTAAAAATTTGTATCGGAGAAATTTAAAAAAATGGTAGCTTTCCTGTATGGTCTATATGAATAAAACTGGATCAACTCTTGTTACTTATGATAAATTTTGTTATGAATATTGTTGTACTTTTTATTGGGCATAATGTGCAGTTAGAGAAATGCATAAAAGGACAGAAATAATTTGTCCTCTGCTAAATTTTAACGTACAAACCCAAACGACTGATGCTGGGAGTCTTTAAATATTTAGCAAATATACAAGATAATGAGAAATTGTTGATTTTTTTCCATCATCTATGAAATCGTATAATTTTAGTGGCTCCACATTATACATACTATGTTTTCATACTAAATGATTTAATTAATACACGGAAGAAGTTATCTTTTTCCATTTTACCTTGATAAGTAAAAGATGTACTCTGTATGTCATTTCTCAAGGTATCAAAGCATTACAAGAAACAAAATCCAAGCAAAATATATGATAACCTCAATGAAGAATTTTCTAGTCTTGTGTGTTTCGCGTGATTTGTTGTTCATGTTGCTAACTAACATAAGTTTTATTTCAGGTCAGATCGAGGGTGAGAAAAAGCGGTCGACATTGTTGAACACCGTCCTCTATTTCAACCGGTAGAAGCATTTGCGTGACGTCATAATGCTAACATCGCCATTTTCGATCCCATCATGATGACACATGACAAACACAAGAAAGTTTGTATCAGGTAAGTTTTCTTATGAATCAAATTTAGGGCAATGTCTGAACGGCAGGTGTTAAAATCAAAATTTTAGTATGAAATGGTTCACGAAATGTAATGAGGGCGGTAGTGAAGAACTAAGCATGCATAGACTCCTGATATGTGACCTGATTAATTCACTTTGGCTTCGGCTTTGAGTAGTACAACGTTTCTGCATGCTACCGTGTTTGACGAATCTAACCCTAATAGTAATGACTGTCTTGCCGATCCGTGTTATAATCATTGCCGACTTTGCAATATTCGGGTCATCCTCACAATTTTGCAAGGTCGTTAAGAGTGAGTCCATAGTTTCCCCTCTAGGGAAACCAAAACGATTGTTTCTACCATAAAGAAGAATGTTATTATGTGTGCAGGTTTTGCACATTGCGAATTAGGCTAAATAACATCCATAAAAATTGGGGGGGGGGCGCTAGTCCGTTTCAGCTCTCTGCACAGACCCACATGTTCATTTTGCACAAACAAAACACTTGACTTTGTCCGTGACCACGACATAGAGAAAAAAAAAACAAAGAAGAAGAAAAAGATCGATGTAGGAAGAAGAAGGAAAGCAAGGAGCAAATATTCCGTGAAGCTGTTTAGTTGTTATTAAAAAAACATTTCCATAGCCAAACCACCCCAACACCTTTCCTGCCCAAACTCTATCTCAATTACAATTCAGATAACTTTACATAAATGCAGTAAACAAAAATATTTGTGTGTATTTACGATCACAAGCACCGAGCGACATGTCACAAATTTATTTCAAATATGGCATTAATAACTACAGCATATACAAATTAAAATAACATGGTTATTAACAATATTATCACGATTCGTAACTAAACAAAGTGTGTCATGGCATGTAACTGCTAGCTAACATCCACCTGGTGTACATCACCGGCGTAGGCCTATCGATATGTACATATGATGTATATGTAATACCTGTGTCACGCCTTGTGTTGCTTGAATGTCGCCGTACACGTACTCCCCAATCGTGATTACGTCCATCTTCCGTCGAACAATACATGTTTTTTTTGTCAAGATAACTCAAAGTCGTTTGCTATAGTCACAGAAATTTAATAACTCCCACACGATGTCATCACGAAAATATTTTTGCAAAACGTTATCCGATTAAGTTGAATTCTTGTTGATGGAGAATTGATGTGAAATCAAACTGCATGAGTATAATTTTTTTCACGTTCTTCCCTTTCCCCTTTTCCTGTCTTAAACGTTGATTCTCGGATACAAACAGGATGACAATCGTTAATTGCATTTAGCCTACGAAAATCACGACATAAGGGCTTTGCCGCTGACTGACTTCGTATGATTCGGAATGTCTCGATTTCCGTACGCGGGCGATATATACTCTCGGCTTTTTAGCCTTGAGGTATTCGCCGAAGAATTTAAAATTTTTTTTTTTTTTTTATAGAGAGAGACAGGGCTACGAAAGTCCTTTATTATATAAACTACGCGTCACCAAGGCAACGACTATGCAGTTAATCGAAATTAGTAAACGGTGAAAAAACGGATAGATTTTACACAGTGCGCGCATTAAGATACACAAATTGCTGTCAGGAAGACGCCAAAGACAAGGGAACAAATAATGCACAGACAACAAACACACAGCGATGTCAATAGTAAGAATAAATAGGCATTGATCGTGGTCAAATGTTATAATCCCATAATCAGAAGTTGCAAGCATATATCATGTAGGATACACCTCTCAGACATATTGTACATCAGTATAGGGATCGTTAGACATTAAACGTGGTAAACTTGTCCTTTCTCCCTGTTTTGACAACTTCATAAGATCAGTGAATTAGACAACATCATGACAAATAATGATCATTCAAACGATTCGAGATTGCAGAAAGTGTGGGCGTTCACTTCTCAAATGAATCGTTTTGATAGGTATATGAGGCTTGTTCGTTGATACACTGTGGATATATTTGGCTAATTTGAATAAGTATCCATGGCAACGGTGGAAGATGAAAGGATAAGAAGGAACTGGCTGAGGATTTCACAATTAAGAGTCTCTAATATATCTTTGTTGTCAGGTATTCATTTACTGTAGGGATTAAACTGTGTAGATAGTTGCTAATGAAAGATGTATAGAATCATATAAGTGCATCAGTGTATAATATATGTGGCCCTAGCATCCATATGGTAAAGTTTATGTTTGTGTTAAACGTAATTCTAGAATTATAGCTAATTTGTTATATAGATCACACGATTAACGATGTGTGAAGACCAGTGCTACAGGCGTATAGTGTAGTTTGGTGACGGGTGGGGGGGGGGGGTTAGATAGGTATGACAGGGTTTAAATTATACAAATCGGGAAATTTTGAATGATAGTCGCGGAAGGAGAAATTAGGCGGCGTCTTGGTAAGGAGGAAAATTGGGCGTTGTCTGGGAAGTGAATAGAGGGCGCAATGCTAAAACGTTTTCAATCGTGTAATTTCGGTAGATGGAAAAGTGCATATATAGATTGGAGAAAAGGTCAAAGACAAGTGTAGTACATGCACGTAATTTGTATGACAACACAGTAATATTTTGATATTATTCTGATTTATTTTGACTTATTCGGACCGGAAGGAGATCGGTCGTCGAGGGAAGAAAGTATACTACAAACATATCAGTCTAGAACGCTAAGAGACCAGTCTGTTGGTTGCGAGGAGAATTTAGTTATAACA
>KN883334.1:117298-135641 GCA_000934455.1 Apostichopus parvimensis | reverse complement strand
TTGTTCTCTCCTCAGTTGCGATTGGACGGTTCATCAGCAGAGGTTTACGAGAGTCTTGATCTCCATGAGACACCAGTCATCAGGAACGGCTTACTCCTTTCAGAAGATGGAGAATTCATCTTCATCACCTCTGAGGATCAGGTTAGATTTTGAATCTGTTTTGTCTTTCCTATATGCTTCCAAACTTTACAAGAAAAGCTTGTTTTGACAGAGAACTGATTCTTGCGTATTGTTTGCACTGAGTTACCTGGTAACTGGTTACCCATCCAACATTGTTACCAGTTTCTTAAATTAACACTCGGATTTTCCCTCAGGAATTCTGTTAACTGTAAATTTACTTCACTCCTTGCTTACCTGTCTCCCTACAACCTTAGCACTCTCGTTATACCGTGCCTAGATATGAACTGGTAACCTTTTAACATTGACTATGAAACCATTGAGCAAATCAAACATAATAAGTCTTCATGCTCCATCATTCACACTAAATGTCTGAGTTTCGTTTCTCCTGTATCACTAAGGGAAGATGAAGTATAAACTGTGTGGATGGCAATTAATGTTGACAGGGGTTTTATTCACATGCCTGTGAAACACTAAATCATCCCTCCTATGTGTATCACAGAAAGAATCTTATCAAGAATCTAGGCGGTTCGACGAATCTAGGCTGTTATATATATGGTGAGCATAAAGGTTAGGGAGAGAGCAGAAGATGAAATGAACTTCTTGGTTGAGAACAAGTGTGTCGATGACAATCAGTACAGCTGGGAATGGGGTTGTATTTACTGAGAAGTGGGCAGTTGCAGCTTCATGTGTCCATTTTGCTTCTTCATTCAAACCACGGAATAGTATTACATGAAATACATTTAAAGACCAGTGATGTTGTTCTAGTGTCGAATGTGTTGGTTTGTCTCAAGCAAGATTTTGTTGTTGTTTAAGACAAATAGTTTGCATTTATATATCTAATGGTAATCCATAACACACCTCTGTACTGTATGCCACCATAGATGCAAACCAATCTACTTATATAAGTATATAAATATACTTGTAATTTTAAAATATTAATGTAATCAGAGGAAAGTGTGATAGCCTCAATGTTTCTCACACCTGCAACACATGCTAGCTGGCCCTCTCTTCATTTGGAAGACTAAAACAGAAAAAGAAAAGATGTAATGCATATTCCAGCTGTATCACATGTGTTTTGCATAAGTTTGAAGACACATACATTACAACCTGTTTTCAGAACTGGTGCAGTTACTTAACTTCTATTTTCCCCTTGAGAGTCTTGCCTGAAGAATCTTTCATTTACTCTTTGAAAGTAAATGGAAGGTCCATTTTACTTCTAATTATTTTACATGTTTGCCTGCAGGGTTATCTGCTGTTAAATTCGTGTATAAGCTTTGTAAACTCTATCCATGTACGATCAAATTACTAAGCGGTTATTACATCTATGTCCATCTAATAATGTATAAACATTGTGTCTAACGTGACAAATTACTCATCATGGGTCCTTCAAACTCTCTGCCATTTTAGAGCAACTGTGTGGGTTACTTCCATAATTTCTCTTGACTGTGGTAAAAAACTGCCTCTTATCATCCCTCCTACATCTTGTCACCCAGCTAAGGAAGTTTTACCAGGAATGGCAGTTGATTCGATCTCTGTCTGTCAACTGTCCATAAAGTAGAAAGTTGGTTAATGGTGAAAGTGGTGTCAGAGAAAGGATGTTTAAATCTTCATCTTAAAGGGATGCACAGAATGAATCCCACAGAAGAAAAAAGACTAATTTATCATGGCCCAAAAAAACCTATGAAAAGTAAAGTATGATATGTTCAAATTGTCTTTCACATTTTCTTTGCTGAAATGCTGTATTTTGTACATTTAGTGTGTATAACAGTATGCCAAGCTGGTTGAATTTCATATGCTGACTGTTAAAGGGGGGGGGGGGAGGAATAAGCCCTCCCTTTAATGTATATATTTTCTATTAGTTATGGACATTGGATAATGGACAATCAAAGATTGAGAAATGAAATAATATGCATTATAGATTTCAAAGGCTTGTAAGTTATGAAATAACAATTTAGCATATATAAATTTTTGGGGTTAAAAGAAACAGGTGTGAACATTTTAACACTGCATCCCTATTTTCCTTTTCTGGGTCAATGTTCACTGCTTATTCCTACTGAAGTTTGATTATTTTATCATGTCTCTTTTCCCTGCTATATACTTGTGTCCAATACCTCATGCCCTTTAAAAGCTCAGGTGCTTGTTTCCACGAATTGCAAAACTTCTTTATGTAAATTAAAGGAAATTAGAGCAGAACATGGTAACGTCCTGGAAACATTTATTAATTACCATAAATATATGTCAAGTACTCTCACTCCTTCAGATGTCCTCACCGAAGCACTAAATGGAAACGTGTTCCTTTTAAGAAGCTTCTTTCATTCTTTTGTGTGTATATATGTGGATATGACCATATTGGTCCAAGAAATATCCACGTGAGTTTTTGTGATACGTTACGATATTAAAAAAAAAAAATCAAAGATGTCCTGGTCAAATTTGATAGGCAACACAATTGAAATTAGTAAACGATGATGTAGTGATTCCGTTTGTACTAGTTGTGTCGTTTAGAACTTAAGTGTAAAAAATTTGCATTGACTGTAAAATGCCAAGTCCTTGTGCAGGAGTATTTGACAATTATCCCTCCATAATGAGGTCAGAGAAAAAACCCAGAGATATCAACTTCTGCCACGATATGTTATTATGAAAAGCAAATACACACAAGCAGTTCATTTTATAAATCATTGACGTACATCTACCCTTCTATGTTTACTTTCTTTCTCTCTCAAACAATGCAAATTATGGGTACTGTTTTAATGAGCAGTCGTGACTCAAGACACGTGGCAGCTACTCGAGCCTTCTCAATGAGTTTCCATAAACACATTCCAATGAATCAATGTACAATGTGTTTGAATCAATGTGTTTTGAGCTTCCGTTTATCAGTTTTAATTCATCGATTCGGGATGGCACGACTTTTGTTTACAATAAAAATGAAGAGAAAGCTTTCCAATAATTTAGAGATGCAGATTGAAATGTGACAATCAAGTGTGCGTGGTATTGCTACCTTAGCTGTGGACACAGTATTAGTTTTGTACAAGGCTGTGCACAGTATGGTTTATTTCAGAAGGTTACGAGAGATCGTTGACTGAGAAGTTTGCCCACCCCTCAAAATGGAAATGAAATGATTACTAGTTACGTATTGTACTCTATCGTTGCACACACATGTTGTTAAAGATCAGTGCCGCCCTTGTTATGTTGTGCAGTTGTCCACATACAAAAAGGCAGTATAGCTGTAAAAAATACAGTATAACTGACAAAATCTGTTGCATTTGGTAAATCAAAAGCAACAGTAGAAATGAGAGGGGAGAGGAAGGGGAGGGAAGGGGAGGGAAGGGAGGTCTTAGTGTATAAAGTGATTAGGGGGAAAAAAGAAGAAGAAAAAACAACACTGAAAGAAACTAACTATTTACTTTTTCTTTCATCTAACTCTTGGTCCATTTTCCATGATATGAAATAAAAGAGAATCATGTACAAATGGACAATGCACATTATTGTACTGTTGAATTGTAAGACTGTATCTATTTATTGTATTACCCATGTGCAGATCACAAAAGTTCCTGTGGAAGAATGTTATGAGTACACGACCTGTGAAGAATGCCGCGAAGCCCTTGATCCCTTCTGTGGATGGTGCAGTCTTCAAGCTGAGTAAGTTTGGTATTTGGTAGGGACAGCTTCCTCCCCTCTTCTAACAATCAAAACTCTCTTACCTCCACCCCTTTCCTTTGATTTACCCCTCCCACAAACTCCTTAAAAACTTGTGTGTTACGTTAACTATGTCAGTCTACATTATTTGCAAGTTGGTTTGTATTGAAATGTTTTTTTAAGCCAAAAAAAGAAAGATATTTTGTTAGTAATAATGTTTGACTGATCATCAGGAGGTGGGAATGCTCTAAAGTTGAGTAAAACAGTGATAGGGATGTGAATTTTGCTTGCTGATTTAAAAAGTGAGAAGGTACGATTTTCTTCACTCCTCACTTACCTGCCTCTTTACCTATGTACACCTATTTACATTAGCATAATAACTGTTAACTTTCTTGCACTGCGCCCCTTCTAAGGTCATTCCTTCACCTCCTTCCAAATCTAACATTCAGAGGCCTATTACGTGTGTCTCTATTGGAATCTTTCAAACTATGGTTTCATGCCATTTATCACCGTTTTGCTTTGCCTGGGCAGATGTACCAGAAGAATCGATTCACAGTGTGTGGGCTCGCAGAACGGAACGTCCCTCCGATGGCTCTCCAACCAGGAGGATGAATGTCTGGTCATTACTACAGTGACACCAGAGTTTGCTCCTGCTGGGACCGTCACACAGGTAAGAGTTTGTTGGACGAAGGAATTGTGAGAATGTAACGCCATGATCATAAACCTAGAAATCCCATCTGTGGTGTAATTTTGTACTCAGTGAAATAAAGAAAATAATAATTAAAAAAAAAATCATTTTAAAAAGAATCGTTATTTCCTATGGTTGCTGTTGAGTGACCTTTCAGCATCACAACGAACCAATAGCAGAAGCAATGCATATGCTCCTGCTTACAATCAGCTCGTGTATTATGATAGATCCCCATCTGTATGTACAAAAGTGATGTATAGGACTAGTGAAGTATTAAAGTAATTCCATGAATGGGTTTAATCTTCCTCTTAAGTATTTCTCCAGGTTTCGTGTACTATGTAAACTGCTGCAGGGTCAACAGGATTTCCATTGACAGTAACAGTGAAGACAGATCGAATCATATTAAAATTTGAGGAATGGTCTTTATTTGATCTTGAAAATTGTTGAGATGTGAGAACAGTAAATTCATGTGGCAGCTGTTTCTTCATTGAAGGCTTTGAAGTCCCCCCTCTTGGAAAGAAAAAAAAAATGGGGCAAAGAATGAGGGTAGCTACTAGCTAGGCCATTTGGCAGTGCCTTGTCCTTGACATACTGTAGCATTTACTCGTGTAAATGATTAAAACAAAGTTGCCGAGTACTTTACATGGTTAATGGCTCAGAATGTCTCTCGCTTTCCTTTCAACTTGATGCCGTTAGTCACCATTTAAATTATTTAGCTATAATGTACTTAAAGAATAGTACTAAAGTTGTTATTAATTTTGTTTTAATATAGTACATTCCTGGGTGTTCTGACCCTCCAAATTACTGCCCTGTACTGAGGTGGTTTGGTTTTGTAAAGATGAGAATGCTCTTAGTAGGGTCTCGTGGTTATCAAGGCTCCTGACACAGGTGTAAGATGGGGTTGGGGGGGGGGGGGCGTGGGGAAGGGACAGAGTGGAACATCAGTCTTACCAATGTTCAGTGGTGTTGACATTGCCACCTGCAGTGACAGCCCAATGTCCTCATGGAATAATTGCTTTGATCTGTTGTATTATCTTTTGGGGGGGGGGGGCGTTAGGGGAAGGAACAGAGGAAAACATGATTTGTCCTCTGCCGCACCCTTCTGACTCATATCCCCTTCAGTTGCGTAACTTTGAACACCATTAAACGTTATATAGAGTGCAAATAAATATATCTCATTACCAATATATTGTAGGGTTGGACTATTTCAACAAAAAGGTATCTATAATCAGTGACGGAGCTAGGGGTATTGGTCAGGGGGGCGAGAATGGTCTGTAGGGGCGCTTTCGACACTATCTAAGCGGAGCGCCACCATTGGTTGGCGCGGAGCGTACAGAAATTTTTTGAGTAAAGATACACTCTAGATCGCCGGAAATGACCCTTTCCGGGCCTTGCTAATTTGCAGATAAACGAAGAATAAATAGGTGTTATCGCCATTTTGTCAGAAAATTACACCAACAAAATGTGACAAATGTCAATAGGTAGATGAGAGCGCAATAAAAAAGTCAATAATCGCAAATAAGTAAAAAGTGGTAAAAAGCTGAAAAGGGCGCCAGCAGTCCATTTGAGTCCGTCAGGGGGGGGGGGGGCATCCGCCCCCCTGACTGTATGGACGCTCCGCTACTGTCTATAATAATAGGTTTAATATGTTTCGATCCCCTTCCTCTTAGGTAAACATGGAATTCTACTCAAATCAGGGCCAAACAATGATAAAAAGAAAAGTAAACAAAAGACAGTCGTTTCGCACAGTAATGCACTACTGTGACATCACAATCTATTTGCTTACAGTTGATTTTTGGGCTTCTAAGATTTTATCCGTATCTCAACTAGGAGATGAAGGATTTCATAAGTCAATATATGGAAAATTTACATATTATGGGTCTTCCTTTTATATCAAATGATTCATCTTTCATACTGCTACTTTGACATTTTGTCCGACAAAATCATTTTTACTTCCTAAATACGTGAAGATTTCAATCTTTTCTGGAGGAAATCACTGCTTGTTCATAGCGATCCGTACGCTTAAGAGCCGATGAACTTTGAAATCCTAGGACACCTGTCACCGAAGAGAGGAAAGAGAAATATTGCTGGCCGGAATTACTAAACACAAACATTGAAGTGGAGAATGTTTCCTGTGACAATACATATACTACTCTATCCGTTGCTTGTTGATGTAAGATGAAGAGATATGACAGTTTACATTGTTCGTACAGTCATCTGCAGAGTACTTTACATAATAGAGTGTAGTAGAAATATGATATATCCTTCCTGTGACTCGATGTCTCTTCTCACCAAATAAAAACTGCAAAAAGTCTGCAACAATGTGTGCGCTTGCCTGGCTGTCAGTGAGCGGTCGCGAATCAAATCAAGCGGGGGGGGGGGGGGCGGGTGACTACATCACTGCAGCAGCAAGGCTGGGTTAAAGTCAATCTTTACGGCTCTGCAATTACACAGGTAAGGCACTGCCTTTCTGCCGAGATAATCTCTATTCTCTGATATTGGTACAGCCCTGCTGCATGGGTGTTGCAGCTGCTGCAGCTGCTGCAGCGCCTTTTCTTTTTGACACAGCTGTGCATGTAATACTTAAAACCCTCCAGAGTAGTCTGCATTTCATTTCTAATGCAACTTTGTTACAATGTTAATACTTTCTATCATTTTCACCTTTGAAAACATTCCTGCTTTTCGGGCGACTGTACCACGTCAATAAATTATTTTCCTTTCCTAATTTACAGTTGACAGTTCATGTTTCAAACCTGCCCACCGACCTAGAAGGAAGCCTCAAATGTGAATTTTGGGATGGTAACACTTTGTATGGGTCACTCCCTGCCACATTTGGGCATGACATGACAACGGTCACTTGTGATACCCCTGGAAATATATTTACGACAGAAGGTAAGTTTATATGGTGTACCATTTTTCAAACAGACAGAAAAACAGAAATATAAGAAAGTAAACAGACAAATAGAACAGGTAAAAATTACTTATAATTGGAACTTAGATTTGAGTGAATTCAACCATGGGAATACTTTCCATGATTCAACTTAGAGGATGTTCTTTTTTATCCTTTGTACTAGTTTGGTGTTGTGTGTGTATTGGTGTTATGTGTGTGTGGTTTCTTATTCTAGTTGCCTTAATTATGTTACTGGTGATTATCTTTTCTGAAATGTTTGTTTCTAATCCTAGCTATGGTTGAGACACTCCATAGTTTTTAGCTTTACTCATCTTTACAAAAACTTCACAAAGCATCAAGTATCAGCTTAATTTTTCCCTCCCTTTTGAGGCTGTGATGGATTAGGCCCCTGAAGCAGATATTGATTTGGGACAAACTGTCAGAGGATAATGGAGATTCCATGATGTAATAGATATGAAGTAAAATGATTCACAACGGGACTTATAAAACATCATGTCTGCATTTTAACCCATTCAAATTCTCGCCAAAGAATGTTTACACTGTAAGCAGTTTCATAAAGAATGTTCAGATCAATAGAAAATGACGTAGTCAATTTTAAGAAGTGGGTTGAGCGAGATGATGAGAATAATTTAAAGTGGTAGTCTTAAGTTGCGGTGACTGGTAAATCCTTGGTGATTTCAAATTGCACCATTGAATGGTAATTTTAGCTCAATCAGACGGTGCTTTACGTCATGAGGATAAGTCTGTAGGGGTTCTCATCCCAACTAACTGGCACGAGGCATATTCTCCTGGAAAAATGCCGCTATTGCCTTTGTTGGACAAAGCGAACGAGTGTGAAATCAGGAATTTCATAAAGTCGGTGGTAAATTTCATGTGGAAGGACTTAAGCTTATAAAGCATTTGAAATGCATGCAAATGAAAGTCTAAATTAGAGGCTGCGATACTACAAGTTTCTGAACCAATCTTGGTTTGGTTGGAAATCAATCTAGTAATTATTGCTCACTCTTTGTCCTGTCACTCATAAAATTTGGCACCTCTAGTATGAATTAAAATATGAAATTACTGATTAATAATCTCCCACTCCTTCCCTTCCCTGCCCCGCCCTGCCCCTGCCCCTGCCCCTGCCCCTGCCCCTGCCCCTGCCCCTGCCCCTGCCCCTGCCCCTGCCCCTGCCCCTTTTCCTATCCTAACTTAAGTGATTTTCATTTAACAAAATAGTGTAAAGACAAAGAGAGGAAGGGTCACATCTATATTGTTAGACAATATTTCGTTGACTAGCTTTACAGAGACTGCTGTTCGCATCATGGTCACGTTTACAGTTTTTTGGAAGTTAAAATCAGTTCACGAAGTGTACGTGACGTTGTCAGTATCTGAGATACATTTTAAAATCATCATATGTGACATTTTAAAGCACGGTTTAAGCTTTGAATATAAATAACTTAAGATTTGGTCTGAATTGTTTATATCTTGTTCACATAGCAAGAAAAGGACAAATTGGTGTCTTGTAATTTCTTCAAAGGCCTTACTCTGTCTTTTCAGAAAGTGCAATAAACTGATCATGTGACTATTTTATATCACTACACAGAGTCAAATTAACAACACCTAAATGAAAGGGGGGGGGGGATGTATCAATATATTCTAGATTTTATCATGAGTACTCAGTTAACTACTGCCAATGAATACCATAAATAAAGCGTCAAGGTACTGCACGGTAACAGGGAGGTACAAGAGGGTACACGAGCCTATACGTCCGTCGCCTTCCTGCGTGAAATAAGGAATGACCTCATCAAATTATCAAGATTGATCTTGAGCGTCTTGTGCATGTTCAATGTATCAAATTTATGTATGGTTGTCATGTATCATCAAAGTGCTTCTTTCTTCGTATTCAGGATCCAGAACTGTTGAGTTACAGTTGCATTACCAGGAAGCCGGCCAAAGTCGGAATATCGCCTCCGTGCCATTTGACTTTTACAATTGTACCCAACTGGCATCCTGCTCACAGTGCGCTGAAAACAAATATGGCTGCAAGTGGTGTCTTCGTAGCAACCAGTGTATTGATGGAACGCAAAGCTGCCAAAATGATAACAGTATCAATAGAATGGTAAATATGAAGATATCATTTTTCCATGATGCTGTATCATTATTTAATTATTATTGGTTCCCTGAATTTTCTCACTTAAAAGGAACAATTTACACAATCCCATGCAACTAAGGTGTCTTGTATTTCTATCCTGGCCATATTCAGCCTATTCCCCCCCCCCCCATACCCCACCCACCGCCGACAATCTTTCTAGTATGAATAGGGAATACTTAACCACCTGGATACATTATGAATTAACATAGTGAAATATTGACTATTATAAGAAAAGAGCAGAAGGGAAAAAAAAAATTTCCCAGAGGAAGGGGGATCATTTTAACTGAATGGTTAAACTAGAGAGATGCAAAGAACTCAAATTAAGCTCATTTTGATTCCTTTCTTGCTAGTTTCTATATAGCTTAAATTGTGATAATCTCGTAGAAAGGATTTTCTACGTTTTCAACGAGGACAAAAAGAAGAAACGATGATGTACAAGGTTGTGATTCTGAATATTAGTGTAAAGAATAAACGAAAGGAAAAAGAATTGTAACGAAACATCTGAAGATGCTTAAATTATTTACAAGTTATAGGAAATGGTGACCGATAAGGAAAGATGGTCGACGCTAATTGTCTGTTCGGTTTGCCATTTGCGATTATGAACTGTGTCAACTGTGTAGTATGAGAGTCAATTGCCCCGTTGAGATAATGGCTCTCTGTAGTGGGATGTCGTTAGACCTCGTGGCCGCCATTAACACATCTCACATCTCCAATGGTTTCTTTGACAGGACTGTCCACTGATTCATAGCACAGACGCAATTTTAATTCCTGCTGGACAGACTCGAGAGTTACAGATCAATGGAATTAATTTTCCTGCCGATGTAAGTAGTCATTGAGGTACATATTTAATGGCTTGTACATACAGACCAATTTCTTTTTCCTTTTCCTTTTCTTGTTTACTTCAGTTTCAGTGAGTCATATTTATTGAGCAGAAAGTCTATCACAGAGACACTATAAATTGTCACATTTAACCTCAGTTTCTGTGAACAAATTTTTTGATCAAAATCTCCCCCCCCCCCCATTTTTGGTTGTTGTATTTGGAATATTTTTAACGACAGGAGTTTGAGGCAATATTCTAAAATTTATAAAAGCAACCATTTTTTACTTGATCTGCCTGCAACAAAATCACTTAAAAGATATATCACAGTTGAACTTAAGTCCTATCCAGGCATATGACCAGCTAAATAAACCCATAACTCACAATTATATCTGACATTTATGATATTTACTAATTCACCGTAGGCTACAAATCACAGACATATGTACAATTGAATGAATACAACATAGGCAAATATTCCACCGTATATGCTTGGATTCCCAAGGAGTTCCACTTTCTTTTTTCATTCATTAATGACTCTTGGTTTCAATGGTTTTATTCTCCTTTTTGTCTGTCTCTCACCAGACGTTTAGTTTCAGCTGTCAGATTCAGTTTGGTGGTCTTGACACACTGTCAGTACCTGCTAATAGGTTAGAAGATGGTCTTATCGAATGTGAAGCTAACTTAGTAAGTGTAAACACACCAGGAAGTCTGTCTCTTGTGCTGTTTCCTTACACCAGTATTTGAAAGGCCGAGGAGACAGACAAGTTTTGTTCTAATGTCATTCCGTCTGAAATAGACACGTTTATACAGAATTCCCCAGGCTCATTTATCATGTATAGTAATTGTATTATTCTTTAAAAGAAAACAAGCATCATTGGACTTCTTTTGAATATGATTAATTCAATTTGTTTCACTGTTCTTTAGACATCTTGCATTGATGCCTAACAATCAACCTGATGTATTTGTGTCACAAAAATGACCATAAATATTCATCTAGGCATGAATGCTTAAGTAACATTGAATAGTTGGCTTTGAACCATCAGTTCACATTGCATCCCATACCCGCCTCTCCCCTCCCAGTCTCCCTCCCTCAACCCCCTGCCCCTATCTGTGATACCAGAATCATCCTAATATTATATATCCTAATATGATACAAATGAAGAGAAAGGCATCGTCCATACATTCCGTTTATTTTTCATCTGTTTTGTCTTCTACAGTTCAAGTATTCTTCACCAGATGAATCTGCCAGTGGTTCCCTGAAGGTCTTCTGGGGGACCTTCCCTCTTGACATGGAGAATGACATTACAGGTAATTTCAAGTCTCTCTTTCCCCTCTCTGGTTACCATTTGTGTGTTTTTTGTCTAAGTCAATTTCAGGTATCTTTGCCCTATGTGTAGTCCAGGTGGTATAGCCTCAACCTGGTCATCGTCGGCAACTTCTGTAAAGATGGTAGTCTGATGTTTGAGATTTCATACTTTTGATATCGTTATTTTAAAGCCAATATTTTTTTGTTGGCAATCTTCCCATCTTTTGTGACATTGGTCAGGAAAAAAATACTGCACAAATATTGTTCTTGATTTCGTATTGCCAATTATTACAAATACATCCTTATGTCATCGGTAGAAATTTGATGAGCTAGGAGGTAATGGCTTCCTTTGTAGTTTGAAAGTATTTTTCCACTCGTTGTAACCATGCCTCCGTATGTAACAAGATGATAACAAGATCAGAAGATGTTGGTCACATGTAATCCTGTCAATTGTGTTTGTTTAATGATGTTGTGGTTTACAGTACCCTGACAACTAAGTAAGGAAACTTTGGCAGCCTTAAACTAAAAACGATGGATGTCACCAATAACAGTCAAGGAGGTGAACGTGATTGATGGTCTTTGATTGTTCTTCAGAAAACTTGGCATTTAATAAGCAGAAAAAACTGTAGAAGATGTAACTGCTTTGTTCCTGGCTTCAATGAAACATTTTAGTACATGTACATTTGTTGTTTAAAGTAGTTGATTTTGAATTTCTGACAACTTTACCAAAACTAACAAAGGTCTTAAATACTCATAAGTCTGCAATTTCCCAAGCTAAGACATTAACGTAGATTATTTTCACCGGAGGAAATTTAAGAACCATTATATCAAGATTTTGTGTTTGATCCTGAAAATTTGTGGCTGTTATACTTCTTTAATATGGTACCGATCATGCACAGAGTGCAAATCAGAACATTTCAAAATGTGGGATTTTCCTTCTGTTATTTGAAATTAATCTTGAGGGTCAAGATAGTGACCTAGATATATTTTATGGGGATTTCCGTTTCGAGATAATATGAATGATTTATCAAAATGAGTGAGAACGTGACTTTGGCCAACAAATAAATCTTAAAATCTGGGTTTCTGTGATCTCTGGTTTACTTTGATTTAATTATGTACTAGACGACATGTCATTGTTACAGGTATAAACTCTTCCTTCATTTCAGTAACCATTTACAAGTGTAACAGAAAGGCGGTTACTAAGCTAGACGATGAGACCAAACCAACTTGCGGGATGTGTCTCAGCATTAACGAAAGATTCAACTGCAGTTGGTGTCCTCAACTCAATGACTGTTTATCACCGGTGGACACCAGCACCTGTCAAACAAACGAATTACTCAACAAAGGGATGGCCTGTCGGAATCCCACGATAGTTAGCGTAAGTTCATGGCACTTAACCGTTACTGCATTTTAGGAAGTGGTCGTTCATATATTTCTCTACCTTTTGTGAGAGTAAAAAAGTAAGACTCTTTACTGAGTAAGAAACTTCTGAAATGAGGAATACATTTAACAAAACAAGAGCGAACAAAAGTACTCTCAGTGCGTGTATCTGGTTGATATCTTGGAAGTATGCCAATGTTACCACATTGACACCATCAAACCCTCGCCTATCTGTCGACTTTAAATTCTGTATGAAAATAACTTGTCACGCATGGTGCTTTAGCAAATGTAAAAGAATCGAAAATAACTAAAGCTTTTCATTCTTGACTTTGTCATATTTAATAGTAGAGCAATGCTACATCCATTGTGCTACTATTGAAAGAGATGACCATTCGTGGTTGTCAAGGACACTTCATGTATAAGAATAGCTAGGGTAAAAACTCATTCAAGTGAAAGTGATACGTTCCAGTCAACAAGAAAAAGGAAAATTAAGTGCTTGAGGACATAAGTCTAGCACTTGTCGTTGCCAAGAAGGTGACTAGGAGAAAGCATTGTGGTTTTAGCATGGACAGTTATAGGCTCCTAATTTACAAATATTCCTAGCAAACTAAAGTAAGTCCTGTTAAGTTCTTAGTCAAATACTGCCCTTTGTGAATGAATGAAAAACAGCTTGTCTGCTGGAATGAAACATATACAGCAGTGATTTGCCAATCCCAAAATGGCTTAGAGGGAGAGTTGATAAATAACTTTGAAGCACTCCTTCGAAACCAACCCACTATTCTTTAAAAGAAGAAGAAAAAAATTCTACTTGTGCAGTCGATTGGGAAGAGCAGTCCCTTGTATTCTCTTCTAGCAAAAAAGTAACAAAACCACCGTGTTTTTTTCCTTTCCTGTGAAACATAGATTTACCTCTAATTGACTACCAGATTGAGGATCTTTCAGGCGACATAAATCCACCCGATATTGTGAAATGTATTTCCTGATCGATTTTCAGTCTGCAGTAAATGGTGTGTGGGACATTTCATTACTTTACCAGATCAATTTTTGCATTGCATGTGACCTGCTGAATACACAAAAAAGATCATTCAACATTAAAGGCAAGCGTTTGTGTAAATCAACAGAAGAAATGTGGTCATTCAGACGATATTTTGATTGAAAGAATTAGGAGTCATTCCAGTTTTAAAGAGATTAGCTCAGTGAAACAACGGTTTATATGTCTTACTCTCATCGAAAAGTTCATACTTTCATGTCAGAACCCCAGGATAATGATTTCCTGCCAAATTAATGAGAGCCAAGAGGTTCAATGGTGGTTTCATTCCTACCATATCTGCTGAAGAACCACTTCCAAATCAAAAGTGGTCTCCTAACATGCGTTGTTAACATTTTGTAAGACGTCTTTCCTCTCAAATGAAACTACTCTTTGAAAGTCCAGTGATTATATCAAGACATTAAAAAGCTATCAAATCATTGTCTGGAAATATAATCACACGCACAGAGGACTGGATTACTCGAACAGGGAAATACCTGTCCTAACCCAACAGTAACCAGTGTAAGGTTCACATTTATCTTCATCTTTAGCTTTGTATTACATTTGACATTTTTAAAAAGGGTTGATTGGACTAAATTAGGTGATAGTCATCTTTGCTTCCACACCTCTTTATATTCATGATCATCAGCTCTACTCCAGCTATTCGAAGTAGGTTAATATTGATATAATGAAATTATACAGCAACCACACGTCTTTCGATGCATTTTCAGTATCACAGTAGTACTTTTTAGTAAACATGCTCCTCTCGATTAAGTCCATTGTCTGCGTCAGGTATTTTCATTTTAATCGTTTCAAAATCGTTACCAATCATGTGTCAAACCGCGTAATAAAAAATGGTAACGGACCATGTCAATAGAGGTATCATTCTTTCTCTGTTTTAGTTTTTCCCAACTTCAGGACATGTGTCTGGTGGGACTCGCATTGCGATTCATGGATATAATCTTGGTTTCGTTCCTTCTGATATCACGACAGTATCAGTGGCCGGTATTTTATGCGCATTCACTGAATATAATTCACCACAATTGTAAGTTTGTATGTCAACAAATTTTGCTCACAATATACAGTTTACACTAGAAACTATTGCTTAAAATGTTCAGAGAGCATCCACAAGAGAAAATAATTTGGAAAACGGCCCTAAATGATGTTGGCTTTCTTACTCTACCCCACCTCACTTTCTCACTGTTTGGAAGCTTCCTATGCCAAAGAGAGGGGGATATGGCAAATTTCTATGTTCTACGTTTATGTTATGTTGATATCATTACCAGCCATACTATAAACATTTGGGTCCTTTCATTACAACGATTGTGATGGATGGAATAATATGCTTAATATCTACTTTTTTGATCCTCACTGTAACGTTAGGCTTTACTGCACCACCGGTAGTACTTTGCAAATTCTTTCGGGTAAAGTGGTCGTTCAGTTTTCCAATAACCAGTTACTTCCTGCTCAATCGGAACAGACTTTCTCTTATGTTGTGAGTATTTTATGCAAATACACCCTTCAGAGGAATCCTGATAGTGCACCTTTGAAGGGTTTTCGCTTTGTCTTAGCTTTCTGAAAATTGATACTCGTGAAGTTTTGCATCAATCAAACCACATCTATTAAATGTCTATAACGTGTCATGGTGTTTCACATACATGGTGTTTCCTCGTTATATTCTCAGGCTGATACCAGTGTTACATATTTGGTTATCGTGAGCTGCATTAAAATGCATTACGTTTTTTAAATCCTGGTAAAGTGAAGTCTTGCAATGTGACAGTGCTGATTAATTAAATCAATACTGTATGTAAATTTCATTTTTAATTTTATAACTTCTTGTTACGCGACACAGAGACCTACAGTTCTGTCTGTTTATCCTACGAGAGGGCCTCGGTCAGGAGGTACCAGACTAGTCATAAGTGGTACAAAGTTAGACTCTGCACTGACACGGACAATAATGATGAGTACGGCACCTTGTGTTCCCGGTGACGGATACTCTTGTAAGATAGAAGAGTGAGTCTCTCTTATTTTTCGGATTGGTGTGTCAACCTGTTGGTAAACTGCATAGTATCATTTTTCCCCAACTCTTCGGAAAAAGGAAATTGTTTTGCACCAACTGGACCATCTTTCTCAGTTTCTTTTACTCTTTCAGCTCGTCATTTGTAGAGTCCAGGCGATGATATTAATGAATAAAATTGTTTACAAAATATAATGAAACTGGTTACTACAAAGTAGATTTAGATAGGAATCCAAATGGATTGCGTGGGCACTTAGCAAAAACAAAACAAAACAACAACAAAAAACCCGCTAAATATACTCAATCATGTTTCATTTTACAGAAATAGTTCCGATGAAATCATTTGTAGAACTGGATCTGCAAATGTTACTGACAATCTACTACTTTCTGTCAATTTTGATTTGGGATGTGAATATAATGGCGATACATTCGCGTATCTGGGAGACCCCATTGTTGATAGTTTTGATAGACTGAGTTCCATTGCGAGGTTAGTATCACTTTTTCTTTTATTCAGCCTTGATTTCCATTCCACAACTTTCCTGTTTGCAATATCAAAACAATATTGAGTATGTAAAAGTGGTGTTTACCGTGTTACTCAATAATGTGTTGTTGCGCCCATCAAAGGAGATTCCGCGTTTAATTCTGCACTAATAGGAACATCACAAAGATATTTTAACCAATGTTTAGGTTACAGCTGCTTTAACAAATAACACAGTGAAGGTAGTGCACAATTTGCAGGGAATTATGGAATGGTTCAAGATGTTGTAAGAAATAGATCGTTTGGCAAATACAAAGTAGAAACAATGGTCTACCAAAATTTAACAGCTCAGAGTCGAGAAGAAAGTGACATAGCAGGATCTCATTTCCGAAATATCAGAATGTACAAAGGGGGGGGGGGAGGGGTAGGGTGATCAGTGTTGACCATTTTAAGTGAAGCAGCTGGTTGGTTCGTGGAATACTGTGAGACTGAAGTTTAAACACAAAGACAAGCAGCCGTTTTCTTCAGTTACCAATGCCTTTAGTTTGGAGAAGTACACTTTAAACACCCATAATTATATTTTGTAACAACATTTTGTTACGGGAATCTAAGCTATTGCAGAATACTTTTACCAGAGTGTTACATCCGTTTTCAGAAGGCGCCATTAACTGCGATATAAATACACTTTCACATGATTACATATTCAAGCTCTTTGATAGTTTATACTGCCGTGATGTGAATTTAATATAAATCTGTTATTTGAATTATCCGTTAACAGTGGTGGTTTGGATCTGACTATTTTTGGGGCATCTTTTGACATCATCCAAACAGCCCGGTTGGAAGTGAGAATTGGATCTGATACGGTCTCTGGGGTACGTTTCCAAAGAGGAATATTTTCAACTTGGTTGACAAGAAAATGCAAAAATCTTTTGTTGCGACAGCTTACTGTAAAGGTGTGGGATTTGATTGAATCTGTCATTTCCATTAACATTTTCAAAGCATTGCATGTTCTTTCCAATTTTCTACTACCTTTTGGCACAACGCGTCCATTTTCAAAGCGATCACATCTTGCATTTAAGTCATTTGCCCGTTTTTTTTATCGTCATTACTATAGCTGTTTTTTCTTTGTCTTTCAGGATTGTTCCAATTGTTCCGATTCCACAATGAAGCTCATTTGCAAGTCTCCAAACATTTCCGTTGCCCAAACTGACTACCCTCTCCTACTACCGACGTCAAATTTCAGTCTGTACATGGACGGTGTGACGCGTTATATCAATTTTGGAATGTATTTTCCTGGCAACCTTGCAACAGCTTTTGAATTTGTCGAAGACCCTGTGTACTATCTCTTACCATCAGCCGAAAATATAATCAAAGTACCTAACGAATTCCATAGCCAGTACAACATCACGATACAGGTAAAGTATGTGATTTTATTAAAGCGGAAGTTGCTTTGATTAAACACATGATACCATTCTTTTCTTATCTTAAGAACACTTTGTCTTGAAAAAGTAGTAATCGAAAGAAAAATGCCAGTCTCAGTTTTAATTTCTATAGAAGTTGCTGACAAAACTTTAATCTCCAACTCGGTTAGTATGTCAATCATAGGTAGATTTGTACTGTTGAAGTTTCAGAAAATTCCAATGTTAGTTTGTTACTTTACTTTGCTTAAATATTTTAGGCCTATGGTTGGCTTAACGATTCTCCTTACCTAGCGTCCAATCTTTAACCCCAAATGACGCTGCACAACTTACGCTGTATTATGTTGGTAAATTTCTTTCACGCCAAATGTTAGTTCATGTCCTTGTTCTTGTCCTATCTTTATCTTTATG
>KN883334.1:93906-112250 GCA_000934455.1 Apostichopus parvimensis | reverse complement strand
ACAATGTGGATGTGGATGTTACAATTTGTTGTAACATATACAGTATCTGCTTACATCATTAGAAATACAACAGGGGATGAATCAAGAAGTGTGATTCTGCTGTCGTTTCATGATCAAAGACCAATAATTAGATGAAAAGTTACATCTTAAACAGTTCTTGGGTATAGTATCATAGATATGATGGTAATCTTTGTGGTGATGATGATGAAGACTAGGATTACTGTCTTAAGTAAAGGTGTCACACAGAGAGAGACATACCGGATGAAAACCACATTGATAGCAAACATATTATTTTTCCTTTTTACAAATGGTATACATTTTATAACAGCACAGAGAAAGTCGTATACAACACTGTATTTAAATATTGGAAATAAAACACCATTTTGAATCTAAGCATCTAAAGTAGAATAAGAAAACGAAAGCTTCCGAAAATCAATGCTGTGCATCCTTTCATTATTAATTCGTAGTTCTACTTTCCATTTAATATATATAGCAATATGCATATGTATATACTCATATATATATATATGTATGAACAATGTGGATGTATAAGGCGCAATTTCTTGTAACGTATACGTGCTTACGTCATTGTAACGCCTATAGGCAGTACTTGTAACATTTACATATGCATATCACGTATCACCTACATGACATTTTGAATTGTCTTCCTTGTGGAAGCACTGAAAAAAAAAATCCACCTCTTTATAACACGAACTATGATACATATGACACCGAAGGTGACGCCTTAGGTGTATGAGCAAAGATATCTAGACGCAGCTTTCAGAACAACGATTTCTATTAAATTACTATTGCCAAAGAGGTGCACCACCATTTTAAGGTAAGATTGTATCCAAACTTAAACTGTTAAAGCAGTTTTTAAAGCAATTTTTAAAGCAGTTTTCAAGGGTCTGCTTTTCCGATACACAATCACAACGCAGTTCACTATTCGTGAGAAAAGAAAGAAGTAAAAAAAAAAGAGAAGACGAACGATCCGCTTGATTTAGATTTCTCTATTTAGCAGTTACATGCAATTTTTAGCTTTATGTGATGGAAAATTTTCATGTTTTTACACTAGGAGAATATAAAACGTCTTTGTATGTTTTACTACAAGTATCGGAGCAGGAAGTTGCAGTGTATGTCGCTTTGTGACTATTGGGACATATGTATTGCTTAACGTTAATAAGCGTTGCGTAAAGGGTTATGCTGAGTGGTGACTTGCCTGATAGCTACATGAAGATCGACAAAGGTGTACATCTCACAATACATAGATAATCCATGTCCATCGATAACTGAGGACATATTACATAGAATAATAGCCTATGAATACCAATAAATAAATCCAGTTCAAACCAACAATGAGGTGGAGAAATATGATGATTTCTGGCAATTCAATGAATGCAAAACCTGGTCACTACAAGTCTACGTTTTTCACTTTGCATTCTACAGCTCATAAGCAAACTTGCAAAATTAATTTATAGTTTGGTGACACAAAATTTTTTTTATGCGGTAATCATATATGAAATCGTGTGATAGACCACATGTTTCGAAACATTGAGAATATTACACAAAACAACATTTCATTGGCTTACGAGCAAGTGTGTTCAGGTGGGAAAGGTATGAGGTGACAAAAATATATAGTGCTCCAATATTTTACTCTGTAAAACTATATCTTAGTGACCATTGGATTGTGGAATAGGAAACAACATAACAATTAAATAGGTTTCTATATCTATTTTCTTTTTCCTTGTTGAGTTAGGGAATATACGTTTATAGTTAAAGTTTTCCATATTTCTTAATGCATATAACCATTGTAATGTAACAGTATGATACATAGACTTTTTGAGCATGTGCTTCCTCCATTACTGCAGTTTGTACTGCAACTGAGAAATAAAAGTGAAAGCCGTCAATATGAATTTCCTCCACAGATCTCATTGCTGGAAATCAACCAAGATGTTTACTTTTCCAACAGAAATAGATAAAGTTAATACCAGACATATGCTTAAGTTACATTCAGTGCTTCTGGATATCTGTATACTGTCACTGTTTTCGTCAAATGTTCAGGCAGTTAAAAGTCAGAATTATAATACTTTCCAAATTCCTAATTACAACTCTGTTTTTCAAAACCAATTCCTGGATCCGAGTGATGGTAGTTTTTTTATCGGAGGACTAAATTATATTTATAAATTAAACAGTGATTTAGATTTAATACAATCTGCACAAGCAGGTCCTGTTGATGACAATTCACAGTGTAGACCCCCTCGATTTAGTTGTTCGAGACCAAAGACTGCTACAGATAATTACAATAAAGTTATTGTAGTTCATCAAAATATTCTGATCACATGTGGGAGTATTTATCAAGGAACCTGTCGCATCAGAGATCCTGGGAGTCTAAATGTTACATATGATGATTCAATACGAGAGGTCGTAGCCAATACACCATCTGGTCTGGCTGTTGGCTTTATTTCTAATGGAGCCACGGAAAGGGTCCTTTATGTTGCATCATCATATGGTAACCGGTTCAGAGATGTTCCAACGGTATCAACAAGATTAATATCACGCTCTCCACCAGATGATCACTTATTTAAAGTCACCTCCGAAGATGCTAAAATAACAATACCCCAGACTGTCCTGGATGGATCTCCAGCAGATCAGCCATTCAACATCAGTTATATTTATGGTTTCACTAGCGGTCAGTTCAGCTACTTTGCTGCATCACAACCCAGAGATTACAGCACCATAAGTAGATATACTTCTAAATTAGTTCGTCTTTGTCATGGTGATCCAGACTTTAATTCCTATATTGAACTCCCTCTTGTCTGTGGTGGAATGAACGAGGATGATGATTACAACTTGATCCAATCTGCGCACCTTGCCTCTCTTTCTCTGGATGGACATGAAGTAAAGGATGTACTGGTGGCATCATTTTCAAAGTCAGAGTCACTCACCAGTCCCACACCTTCATCTGCATCAGCTATCTGTATATATTCTGTAGATGACATCAATCAAGCATTCTACAACAGACGATTAAACTGTGCTCAACAGAAAACAGATCACACAGAAATCAGTTGGGTTGGATCCTCAGAATGTCGAGTCCATCAGCTCCTGGTAAGTAGCGGTACCAATAATTGTCTTGCCATTGTTCTAAGAATGGGGTACATTATGTGGATATTCACAAGTAGCCCGCTGACCCATATCATATAGTAGGGTACTTTTAGTTGCAAAGCCTTGCCCTTTTATCCTGTATTATTGCACGGGACAAATTAAGTTTGGACATAATAAATAATTGGTGCCATGTATTTTTTATTCCTTGACGAAGGCGAAAGGAATCTATGCGATGGTGTGTGTGTTTATGTGTGTGACACTTGCTTGTATATATGGTAACTCAAAAGTTAATGGTGTATTATCTTCATACTTTAGGGAGTGTTAGCTCAGTGGTTAACGCCGGTGCCTTTCAATCATAAGGTCCCGAGTTCGAGTCACTCCAAGATTAATGTATGTCGTCCAGTTACAGAATTGTTGACAATTGACAATTCATATTCATGGACGTTGAAATATGAAGTCTAAGAGACTGACTTCGGTCAGCTTGCGGCTTTGATAAGCCAATGATGGCTTCTTCGCGAGTTTCTGCTTGCAGGAGGATCTAAAATACATACATACATACACACTTGGTATGTCGATTCGTCTTATTGAGTACAATACGCCTATTGTTTTCTGTGAAGTTTAATGGTCATTTGGGGTCAGCAGAGGTCAAAGTCTGAAAACTTTGTGAACATGATAACTTAAAAAGTACAGCTCCATTCATGGTATGTAGATTTAGCGTGTTGAGTACAAGAGCCTTTTCGAAATTGGTGGAGGTCAAAGGTCATATGTGGTCAACATTTAAGTGAAAGTCTGAAAATCAAACACGAAAACACAAGAAGTACGTCTTTCTTTAACTTCACACTTAGTATGTAGATCCAGCTTGATAAAGGTTATCTGAAATGGTGGGAAATTGGCCATTTTCCCAAAAATATTTCTTAGTGTATAAACAATGTAACTCTCACCAATTATTAAAGGAATTTGGAGTCTATATTTCACATAGGAAGACAGTTCTTTCTGGGTATTGAAACATTTTGCTTTCAAATTCTATAGGTGTAAAATCCTTATGAGTGAATGATATGGTTGATACCCACAAGGGATTGCTACATATCTTTTCTGATTCTCGCTTAATTCTTATAAAAATTTAACTCACTTGCTCTACCATAGTCAGATTGTTATTTTGAATTTGAGCAAATTGTATGGCAAGGAATTACAAAGCTAACTGGCTTTCTGGTTTCTGAAGAATATAATTCCATGATAATCAGAACTCGAAGTAAAAGCATGGTCAAGCAAGTTAACTACTTAAAAGTAAACTTATCTAGAACCAAAGACATTCCACGTTGTTATTTGACCACTTCATTTCTAATTGTCTATCTATTCTGTTTATTTAATTAATATCCATGGTGACATCAAGTAAGACAGTATTTCTGTAGTACTTAAAATTTTAATGGGATGGAACTTTATAATTGTTAATCTCAACTTTAGAGAATATATCAAGGCATTAACTTGTGTATATAAATTGATTATCCTATAGTTTTATTTCCTTTGTAGTTCGACTTCATCAATCGGAGTTCACCAGCAGATTATTGCCATACATTAGAAACTCAGAGCCCTCTCGGAGGTGACAATAGAGCCATCATTATATCAGCCAGGCCAGTATATGAAAGCACCAACTACATCACTGCTGTTGCCGCAGTTCAGCATTTTGAGACACTAATTCTCTTCACTGGTGGAGATAGTGGCAATTTTAAAAAGGTAACATTCCCAACATTGTAAAACAACTCATACAGTTGTCATGAGTACGATTAATGAAAGTAATTTTGAAGGAGCAATTGAAGGAATTTTGATTATGCCCAGTATCAGTATTTCCCCAAACATTTCACAATCACATAATGATCATTCTCAACTTCATTTCTCAGCAAATGTTACAGACACTATATCTACATTATATCAATTGTACCAACGATGCAATTGGCATTCCCTTGGATCCAGATCAAATGTAAACATGTGACATTGAATCTCCCACGGATTGCACATTGTGAGATTCAGATTTTGGTTGGATATTCTTCATATTGGTATTGTTAATATTAATGTGTGAGGTGTTCAGGATCTTCTCTTATCCTTTCATGATACACTCATTAATTTTATAAATCCTCATGAATTATCTTATCAGAACTTGGCGGTAACGGTATAAAGAATTGTTCTCTCCTCAGTTGCGATTGGACGGTTCATCAGCAGAGGTTTACGAGAGTCTTGATCTCCATGAGACACCAGTCATCAGGAATGGCTTACTCCTTTCAGAAGATGGCGAATTCATCTTCATCACCTCTGAGGATCAGGTTAGATTTTGCCTCTGTTTTGTCCTTCTTCTATGCTTCCAAACTTTATAAGAAAAGCTTGTTTGACAGAGAGCTGATTCTTGCGTATTGTTTTACTGAGTTACCTGGTAACTGGTTACCCATCCAACATTGTTACCAGTTTCTTAAATTACCACTCAGATTATTCCTCATGAATTCTGTTAACTGTACATTTAATTCACTCCTCGCTTACCTGTCTCCCCACAACCTTAGCACTCTCGTTCTACCGTGCCTATGATTAACTGGTAACCTTTAAACATTGACTGTGAAATAATTGAGCAAATCTCACATACTAAGTTTTCATACTCTATCATTCACAGTATAGGTTTTATGAAATCAGAACACTAAATGTCTAAGTTACCATTCTCCTGTACCAATTCAGTGACCATGTGATATCTGGCGGTGCAAACATTTCTCAAGCTATATTTGTATTATATTATATTTCTTTGTAATTGAAAACATATATTATTAGACTTATTGTATTATAACAGATTATTAGTAGAATATTCCATGAGCCATTATTTAATAGAAAGGTTGGGCACTTTATCTGCATGATGACTGTGAATGGAGATAACTTAAACCTATTATTCCTAACCAGCAAATTGTGATCTTACTTTGATCAATAAACACTAACGCAAGTCATTAATGTACACGTTTACATATAACAATAGTTGCAGTGGAACAAATGAGGTGCAAATAAGGGTAGCCCATTTAAAAAAGTTTGGGTGGGAGTGGTGCGGTCGAGGGGTTTGCGGGGGGAGGATTTGTTGGAATGGTTGGAAGTATCGAATATATCATTCTAATAAACAGTATTATTACAGTAACAGTTCTAATTAAAATTGATCTATTAACAAGAATGAAACTTGGTTAATGATTTGTCGTACTTTCAGATAACAAAAGTTCCAGTGGAAGAATGCCACAAGTTTACATCGTGTGAAGAGTGTCACATGACGGAGGACCCATACTGTGGATGGTGCAGCTTGCAAACAGAGTACGTTATGTACATGGCAATACCATTGTAGACAATGAATTTGAATACTCCATAACACTATGCTCTTAAATTGTATTACAGTGCAGATCATTGTTTTCACGAATCTATTTCGTTTTCGATTTACGACGAAAATTGGTGATTGTAGGATCTATTATTGCAGGATTTATTATTGCATGAAACAGAAACTTGACAAAGATGTTTGCATGGGCGATGAAATAGTATACATCCTTTGATTTTTGAAGTGTTATTATTAGTGTACATTAAAGTTCATATGAATAGGTCGTTCTTTGGAATGACGATCAAGAGCAAACGTTTGGTGTTACTGCCATGGTGATGCAAACGAAAAATGTTGAAAGGAGTTTCAAACAAATTCTTAAATAATATGCAAGATAAATTGTTGACTTTCATTGTAGTTTATAAAAGCAGATCAGAGAATGTAACAACCATCAGGAAAATGTATGAGTTTTAGTTTAGATTACAAAGTAAGAAAGCTGAACAATTGCGTTGAGAAGGTAATATTATCATGTATCTGTTTCCATTTGCCTCGACAGGTGTACCAGAAGAATAGATTCACAATGTCAAGGCTCACAGAACGGAACTTCACTCAGATGGCTTTCCAGTGAGGATGACTGTCTGGAGATAACTGGAGTTACTCCAAAGTTTGCTCCTTCCAGAACCACTACTAATGTAAGATTATGAGTTTGATGAGCGATAAGTGAAAATGTTCTACTTTCTAAGTCCAAATTGACAGAGTCATATAGACTGTAGGGAAAGCTATATAAGATAAGATGTAGACCTCTGTTTTAAATATGTAGAAGCTTTTGTAATCTATATTAATGAAATGTTTAACAATGACCTTATGTTCCAATGAACTTTATTGCTAACATCAGCAGTATGAAAAGACATCAATCCCTGTATTAGACCAACTGCTAATACCAGCTCACTTATATAAAACAATATTTTTCTATTTTGCACACTTTGCAGTTAACAGTCGTTGTCTCAAATCTGCCGAACATCCCCAGTGGAAGCCTGACTTGTACATTTTTGGAGGGTACGACTCTGCACAGGTCACAACCAATGATAATCATGGCGGATATATCAACGATTACTTGTAATACACCCGTGAATATTACGGTCAAAAACACTGGTGAGGTTTTAGCCTGATCCCCAGTTAGCTTCAAGTTCCAAAGACTATTTTATTCTACCAAAGTATGCTTATATTTCAAACATAAGGGACATTGGACAGTAAACATTGAAATGTGTATTGAGCTATTTTTGATACTGCTGCTTTGCATTTAGAGTAACATTCATCTGCTTATAGAATTTTCAATGATTACTATTACCGGATCAGATAAATTCAGGAACCAGCATCACTGGACATATTTTTCATGGGCTCACCCTGAACTGCAAAGAAATGATAGAAAGAGGATTAGAGCCAGATTACAATCGATTAAAATCATTTGCAATACGGTTTCTACTCAGTTATGAATACTATTTGTATTCAATGAAAAGCAAGAAATCGAAGATAAACCTGTGATCTAAAACATATACTGATTATGATTAATGATGAAAACTCTTATGAAAGTTGTTGACTTCTTTTCAGGATTTCTAACTGTGGAATTGCAGCTACTTTACGAAGAGAATGGACAAACCCATACAATTGCCTCCGTTCCATTTGAGTTTTATGATTGTGCCATTATAACGTTCTGTTCTGAATGTGCTGGAAATAAATATGGCTGCAAGTGGTGTCTCCATAGTAACCAGTGCATTGATGAAGAACAGAACTGTTCCATAAGTGATTGTATTACCACTAGAACTGTAAGCTATTCTTCTTACACTTTCTTACACTTAATGTATAACTTCCACTGTAAACCAAAAACAGAAGAATAAAATCCACAACCCTTTAATAGTAACAAAAGTATTGCAATTGCATTCACTCTCTCCTTTACAAGCACCCATTTCGGCCAACAAGTTTCGGTTATCAAAAGTGAAAGACTGTTAACAAACTGCATATCTGTGAAAAGCCTGTTGAGGAAGATATGAAAGTTAGAGGATCTGGCGTCTTGATCATAACATGATAAAATGCTGCCTTGTCTTTGCTGACTGGAAACCCTACTAGGATTGAAACGTTAGGCCCTCTAACCTTCATATATGAGAACCCTTCCCCAACAGACAAACCTTGTCCAAGAGGGGAATGAAATATCCGTCGTAACATAATCTGACATGTCATATTTCTTCAGAGCTGTCCACTGATTCGTACAACTGAGGAAGTGTTGATTCCTGCCGGTCAAAGTCAAGAATTACAGTTTGATGGAATTAATTTACCAAATAATGTAAGTTTTAATAGTAATGAACCATCTCCCGAATTTGTTGAAATCAGATATGGTCTGGTTTTTGGCGAATGTGGTATAACTAAATATGCTATGGTGTATCCATGTCTGTAGCAAAGAGTTGTACTACATATTGTATTCCAAGCTAACTATCATTTTTATTCACTGTAGTACTGTGCTCTTATATATATTTACGCCTACGGTGGAATTACAACCTTCCATACCTGTTTCGAACCTCTGGACATACAATCAGCATCCATAGCCTAGTGGTTAGGTTATATACATATATATATATATGTATATAACATATATATATACATATATGTATATAACATATATATATAACCTCTGTCACAGTTATAATTTAGTAATAAAAGTCAGTTATGCTATAATCCTCTGAGCCTATTTTCAACATTTGCAGACGTTCCAATTCAGCTGTCAAATTCAGTACACAGGACTACAAAGACATATAATACCAGCTAGTATTGCAGATGACCAAATCAGATGTGAGACTAACTTGGTAAGTTCACTGTAAGTTCAACTCGCTGTTATTCAGCTTTCTAACGCAATAGTAAAGTACTTAGAGCCAAAACAAAGGTTTTGAATCATTTATGTTTTTGTTACCACTTTAAAAATGCGTTCTAAAGAACCAGCGCAAGATATTAGACATAGTTTTTCTTGTACTTTTACGAACTTACATAGGAGAGATAAAATAACCACATATGTAGGTTTTATTCTCTTTCTTGGGGACTTGTGACACTTGATATATTATCATCATGAGTACACAATTATAACCCAATGAAATGGGACTGGGCTTGAGATTGGATCAAGTCGTTTGGTTTTTGTACCCCCAGGCTCTACATTGTGTGACGTTCTGAAGTAACTTGTTTTCTTTGCAGTACAACTATTCATCAACAGCTAAATCTATCAGTGGGTCAGTGGTAATTTTCTGGGGAAACTTTCCAATAGACATGGAAGGCAACTTGACAGGTAAATCCTCATAAGATTCATGTCAGAATCTTTCAATTCTTTTCGGATTCCTCTATACAGCTACAGAACAGTTAGGCCCACCATACGGTTTATTATTAAATTCAGCGTATTGGCATATTATAGTGCAAATGATAAAGTAAGGTATTATACGAACGGATGTGAACAAATGTATAGCGTATAGAATGAATGTGCTTCTCCGTTGCTTTCCTTATTTCCGGAGCCATATGATCACCCTGTTGCCCTTACTCGACTAAGTCGACTTGTTCAAGCGATATGGAGAACAGTTCCCCGTTTGTTCCAAACGCTCTTCATTTCTTTCGTCATATAAACTGAGCACACTTTATTGTAATTGTTTCATTCTCCCTAACAAAATCTTCTAATTACAGTAACCATTTATAAATGTAACATAATTGCTGTTACGATACTAGATGGTGAGAGCAAACCAACTTGCGGGGTGTGCTTGATTGTCGACCAGAGGTACGGATGTAGTTGGTGTCCTCCCCTGAACGAGTGTTTATCACCGATGGACGCCAACACCTGTCCAACTAACCAACTACTCGAACAGGGGAATACCTGTCCTAACCCAACAATAACCAGTGTAAGGTTCTCATTCAACTTTATTTTTAACTTTGCACTACATTTGAAAGTTTTAAAAAGGGTTGATTGGACTAAATAAGGTGATAGTTGTCTTTGCTTTCACACCTCTTTATATTCATGATCATCAGCTCTACTCCAGCTATTCGAAGTAGGTTAATATTGATATAATGAAATTATACAGCAACCACACGTCTTTCGATGCATTTTCAGTATCACAGTTGTACGCGTAATAAAAAATGGTAACGGACCATGTCAATAGAGGTATCATTCTTTCTCTGTTTTAGTTTTTCCCAACTTCAGGACATGTGTCTGGTGGGACTCGCATTGCCATTCATGGATATAATCTTGGTTTCGTTCCTTCTGATATCATGACAGTATCAGTGGCCGGTATTTTATGCGCATTCACTGAATATAATTCACCACAATTGTAAGTTTGTATGTCAACAAATTTTGCTCACAATATACAGTTTACACTAAAAAACTATTGCTTAAAATGTTCAGAGAGCATCCACAAGAGAAAATTATTTGGAAAACGGCCCTAAATGATGTTGGCTTTCTTACTCTATCCCACCTCACTTTCTCACTGTTTGGAAGCTTCCTATGCCACAGAGAGGGGGATATGGTCAATTTCTTTCCAGAACTCCGTTTTTATTATACTTAAATAAACACCCTTGAGAAGAGCTATTGTCCCAATTGGCTCCTCTTGGCATAAATGTTCATGTTAGATGAAGCCGCATGTAAGCTGATATGTTTCAAAGCATATGTTTGGAAAATGACAATCAAACAGTGCACTATACTCACCAAATAAATATAAGTATTCATTACTTTTATGTTATGTTGATATCATTACCAGCCATACTATAAACATTTGGGTCCTCTCATTACAACGATTGTGATGGATGGAATAATGTGCTTAATATCTACATTTTTGATCCTCACTGTAACGTTAGGCTATACTGCACCACCGGTAGTACTTTGCAAATTCTTTCGGGTAAAGTCGTCGTTCAGTTTACCAATAACCAGTTACTACCCGCTCAATCGGAACAGACTTTCTCTTATGTGGTGAGTATTTTATGTAAATACACCGTTCAGAGGAATCCTGATAGTGCACCTCTGAAGGGTTTTCGCTTTGTCTAAACTTTCTGTAATTTGAACCGATGGAATGCATCGTGTATAGGTATACTCGTTAAGGTTTGCATCAATCAAACCAGATCTATTTAAATGTCTGTAATATGTCATGGTGTTTAACATACATGGTGTTTCTTAGTTATATTCTCAGGCTGATACCAGTGTTTACTTTTTTGGTCATCGTGTACTGTATAGTCTTACAATGTGACAGTGCTGATTAATTCAATCAATAGTGTATGTAAATATCATTTTCTTATTTTGTATTCTTATAACGCGACGCAGAGACCTACTGTTCTGTCTGTTTATCCTACGAGAGGGCCTCGGTCAGGAGGTACCAGACTAGTCATAAGTGGTACAAAGTTAGACTCTGCACTGACACGGACAGTAATGATGAGTACGGCACCTTGTGTTCCCGGTGACGGATACTCTTGTAAGATAGAAGAGTGAGTCTCTCTTATTTTTCGGATCGGTGTGTAAACCTGTTGGTAAACTGCATGGTATCATTTTTTATTTCCAATTCTTCGGTAAAAGTAAGTTGTTTTGCACCAACTGCAACCATCTTTCTCAGTTTCTCTGCTCTCTCAGCCCGTCATTTGTAGAGTCCAGGCGCTGATATTAATGAATAAATTGTTTAAAATTGTAATGAAACTGGTCACTACAAAGTAGATTTAGATATAAATAGTAAATATGACTCTATTCTCAATCATGTTTCATTTTACAGAAATAATTCCGATGAAATCATTTGTAGAACTGGATCTGCAAATGTTACTGACTATCTACTACTTTCTGTCAATTTTGATTTGGGATGTGTATATAATGGCGATACATTCACGTATCTGCAAGACCCTATCGTTGGTAGTTTTGATAGACTGAGTTCCATTGCGAGGTTAGTATCACTTCATCTTTTATTCAGCCTTGATTTCCATTCCACAACTTTCCTGTTTGGAATGCCCCTTTAACTGCGAAATAAATACACTTTCACATGATCACATATTCAAGCTCTTTGATAGTTTATACTGCCGTGAATTGACTTTAATATCAATCTGTTATTTGACTTATCCGTTAACAGTGGTGGTTTGGATCTGCCTATTTTTGGGGAATATTTTGACATCATCCAAACAGCCCGATTGGAAGTGAGAATTGGATCTGATACGGTCTCTGGGGTACGTTTCTAAAGAGGAATATTTTCAACTTGGTTGACAAGAAAATGCAAATTCTTTTTTTTGCGACAGCCTGCTGTAAAGATGTGGGATTTGATTGAAACTGTCATTGTCATTACAATTTTCAAAGCATGCATGTTCTTTCCAAATTTCTACTACCTTTTGGCACAAAGCGTCCATTTTCAAAGTGATAACATCTTGCATTTAAGACATTTGCTCGTTTTTTTTTTATCAATACCATATCTGTTTTTTCTTTGTCTTTTAGGATTGTTCCAATTGTTCCGAATCCACAATGAAGCTCATTTGCAAGTCTCCAAACATTTCCGTTGCCCAAACTGACTACCCTCTCCTACTACCGACGTCAAATTTCAGTCTGTACATGGACGGTGTGACGCGTTATATCAAGTTTGGAATGTACTTTCCTGGCAACCTTGAAACAGCTTTTGAATTTGTCGAAGACCCTGTGTACTATCTCTTACCATCAGCCGAAAATATAATAAAGGTACCTAACGAATTCCAAAGCCAGTACAACATCACGATACAGGTAAAGTATGTGATTTTATTAAAGCGAAAGTTGCTTTTGATTATATACATGATACCATTCTTTTCTTATCTTAAGAACGCTTTGTCTTGAAAAAATAGAAATCGAAAGAAAAATTCCAGTCTCAGTTTTAATTTCTATAGAAATTGCTGTCAAAACTTTAATCTCCAACTCGGTTAGTATATCAATCATACGTAGATTTGAACTGTTGAATTTTCAGAAAGTTCCAATATTAGTTTGTTACTTTACTTTGCTTAAATATTTTAGGCTTAGGGTTGGCTTAACGATTCCCCTAACCTAGCGTCCAATCTATAACCCCAAAGGACGCTGCACAACTTACGCTGTATTATGTTGGTAAATTTCTTTCACGCCAAATGTTAGTTCATGTCCTTGTTCTTGTCCTATCTTTATCTTTATGACAGGGAGACAATTTAACTCTTGCTTCAAGCAGTGAGGATGTGTTGGTCATTATTGGTGGCAAGGCATGTTTTGTCTCAAATCTATTCATCAATTATTTGATTTGTCAACCACCCGAGTTATCGGAAGGAGTGCACCAAGTACAGGTATATATTATTTAAATTAATTATTTTGTATAAATGGAAAAGTGCTTAGAAAGCAATTATATGCTTATACATTTGTCAAAATGTCGACAAATTACGTTGGGATAACACACACAGTAATAACTGCGGCTGTACCATTTCGTCAGTGCTGAGGTTCCAATATTTGGCAAAACTTCAATTATTTACAATTTGTGAAATTGAACGTAAAACGTCAACAAGAAAAGAGTGAAAACAAAATAAAACTTATTAGTAACGATTGTGGCCTTCAGGACGTCCCCTAAAACGCCAAGCGTGATAAAGTAATTAACATGCACAACATAACTATTTTCATTTGCACTTGTTCATTGACAGGTACAGCACGGTAACCTTAACTTCGTGGTTGGTCCTGTGGAGTACCTAGGCCCTGACCAGACTCTGGCGCTACCTATTTTGATCATTGTTATTCTTTCATGTGTTCTCATGGTGGTACTCTTCTGCTTTTGTCTTTTGGTACTTTATCGACGTTCTCTGTCAGTTCGCCATAGCTATCATTATAAGAATTCACGACAGATATCCAGGAATACAGGAATGAATGACGATAATGTAAGTGATTATACATATTGCAGTCAAGAAATGGACTATTTCTCTATCAGCATTGCAGCGGCAACAAATGCACAACCACCAACACTTCCAGAGAGAAATCGAGCAACTGAACTGTTCCGACTGAAGTCAAAGGTTTCAACGGATATTGGAAAATCCAGCTCAAAGGGAGATCAATCTGGGCCTGATATCAGTCTTGAAACAGGAAAAGAGCAACAACTACCGATACATCCTAAGAGAAACATGAGCAGGGTAAACGAGGAGACGCAGGAGAGTAGCCGCAAGCAGCAAAGACCGACAACTTCTGAAGAAGATCACGAATACAGCAAACGCATTTATAATGACCAAAGTGTTTCAACGCCCGTGAATGATCTGAATGAAGATGCAGCTGCAAAGAGTTTAACACAAGTTGATGAAGAGAAAAATAATCCTTATAGAGATCACATTCACCCAAACAATAGTAGAAATACAACAGGGGATTACGCAAGAATTAATGAGATGTGAGAGATGGGAGAGAGGTGAGGGAGGGGAGAGAAGGAAGAGTGGGGAGAGGGGAGAGAGGGGAGAGAGGAGATAGAGGAGATAGAGGAAAAAAGAGAGGAAAAAAGAGAGGAAAAAAGAGAGAAAAGAGAGAGAGAGAGATGAAGGGGGGGGGGGGTTGGGAGAGGTATGCGCAGGATTGAATGAATCCCTCGAGAATCAGTGTTGGGATCAAATACATGAGTACAAAAATGAGAGAATGAAAAACAATGAAGATACAAGCATCGTTCATGTATCGGACAAGGGATTAAGACCCAACACGAGGGGAGCAGGGTAAGGTGAGAGGGGTGCGGAGGGGTTGAGGAAACCGGTTCTAGTGGGAGATGTACGACTATATAAAGGGGTGAGTGAGACAAAAACATTTCTTGGTGAGGGAGCAGTTCTAGGGCGAAGGGGAAAAGGTGTGCTAAATAGGGTTGTTGTAAAGCGCAAAGGGGTATGTGGGGTTGATGGGGATATGGAATATTAGCGGATTAAGATAAACAGGTCATCATAACAAAGGTAACTTTTGTTTAATATGTCTTTTCATGTTGCTATGATTTGTTTGGTGAATTTGAGATAAAGTAGGGTCTTAACTGTTAATATGCTTTGACAAAAATTATTTCTTTCTTAAAAAAAATTATAATAATAAGTTAAATAAGTTAGCGTTCTGTATTTCGTTCACGGGTTTGTATTTCTTTTTTTTAAGATAAATTAATTATCAAAGACCAATAATTAGATGAAAAGTTACATCTTAAATAGTTCTTGGGCAGGGTGCCCGTAGTCAAGAAAGAAAATATAAGGTTCAATTGTAAATAGCTTTCTGTGGTAGGGAAGTACGTGTTGTGTTCATATAGTTAATTCATTTTTTAACTTTTCTTCATCGTCTTCTTCTGATACTTAAAACTATACATACCAGGAATAAAATCTAGCAGCTACATTACCGATTTTCACACTGCTGATTGTTCCATATTATTGTATCATAGTATTATTCATGTTTTAGAATGTTATGAAATCAGGGTTTGCCGAGTTTACTAAATTAATCTTATTTCTAATTGAAAATATCTCTGCGAATAAAGTCGAGTCTCCCCCCCCCCCTCCCTGCGACCCACATGTTGACTATTAAATCAACAGCAAGTCGTTTGGAGGACAAACGTTGTGCGTTTGTTTTTCTATCTGACCGAGGACTTGAACAAAAGAATTTCAGGTCCACGGTTGTGATTTCTAAAGAATCACCACGTCCTCGGAAGAATTCTATTGTATGGAGTATTGTTAAGGTTAAGGTACGTGGATTTGAACAATGGAAAATACAATGGGGACCTCGGTCTGAATATAATACAAACATGTGTGTGTGTGTGTATAATTGAAATAACAGTGAGTTGGAAAATCCAGAACAGTGAAAAAACTTTCGAACTCGGGCCTCCCGCTTTATATGCGGACACCCTAACCACTAGGCTATGGACACTGACAGTATGTCCAGAGGTTCAAACCAACAATGAGGTGGAGAAATATGATGATTTCTGGCAATTCAATTACGGTAATGCAAAACCTGGTCACTAAAAGTCTACGTTTTTCACTTTGCATTCTACAGCTCATAAGCCAACTTGCAAAATTAATTTATAGATTGGTGACACAAAGACTATTTTATGCGGTAATCATATATGAAATCGTGTGATAGACCACATGTTTCGAAACATTGAGAATATTACACAAAACAACATTTCATTGGCTTACGAGCAAGTGTGTTCAGGTGGGAAAGGTATGAGGTGACAAAAATATATAGTGCTCCAATATTTTACTCTGTAAAACTATATCTTAGTGACCATTGGATTGTGGAATAGGAAACAACAGGACAGTAACATTTGTCTTAAATCTATATTCTTATTTCCTTGTTGAGTTTGGGAATATACTTTTATAATTAAAGTTGTCTTTTTCTTAATACCGACAACCATCGTTACGTAACAGTCTTAGACTTAAACCTTAGCACATCGGCTATTTCCTTCAATACCCCATACCCCCCCCCCCCTCCTCCCCCCAAAAAATTCTTATATGGACCGTTTGTACTGCAATTGAGAAATAACTTTTTAGAGGTGAAAACAGTCAATATTAATTCTTGCACAGAACTCATTGCCGGAAATCAACCAACTTGTTTACCGTTCCAACAGAAAAAGATGATGTTGATATCATACAGCTGTTTGAGTTGCATTCAGTGCTTCTGAATATCTGTATACTGTCACTGCTTTCGTCAAATGTTCAGGCGGTTACAAGTCAGAATTATCATATTTTCCAAATTCCTAATTACAACTCGGTTTTTCCAAAACCAATTCCTGGATCGTAGTGATGGTAGTTTGTTTATCGGAGGACTGAATTATATTTATAAATTAAACAGTGATTTAGATTTAATACAATCTGAACAAACAGGTCCTGTTGATGACAGTCCAGAGTTTAGATACCCTCGATTTCGTTGTCCGAAACCAAAGACTGCTACAGATAATTACAATAAAGTTATTGTAGTTCATCAGAATAGTCTGATCACATGTGGGAGTATTTATCAAGGAACCTGTCACATCAGAGATCCCGGTAGTCTAAATGTTACATATGGTGATTAAATACGAGGGGTCGTACCCAATACACCATCTGGTCTGGCTGTTGCCTTTATTGCTAATGGAGCCATGGATAGGGTCGTTGCGTCATCATATTGTGACTGGTTAAGAGGTACCCCAATGGAATCAAACAAGATTAATATCACGATCTCGACCAGATGATCAAATACTTAATGTCACCTCTGAAGATGCTGAAATACCAATACCCCCATTTGCCCTGGATGGATCTTCAGCAGATCAGCCATTTAACATCTGTTATATTAAATCTTTCACTAGCGGTCAGTTCAGCTACTTTGCTGCATCAAAACCAAGATATTACAGCACCAAGTAAAAGTACATATACTTCTAAAATACTTCAACTTTGTCATGGTGATCCATACTTTGCTTCCTATATTGAACTATCTCTCGAGCAAGAATGATGCAAACAACTTGATCCAATCTGCGCACCTTGCCTCTCTTTCTCTGGATGGAGATGAAGTAAAGGATGTACTGGTGGCATCATTTTCAAAGTCAGAGTCACTCACCAGTCTCACTCCTTCATCTGAATCAGCTATCTGTATATATTCTGTAGATGACATCAATCAAGCATTCTGTGACAGACGATTAGACTGTACTCAACAGGGAACTGATAATACAGCGATTAGTTGGATTATAGGTTGACGGAATGTCAGTACAATGGCATCACTGGTAAGTAAAACTTTACTCCTTTCTCATTCTTCAGAGACGGCGAAACGCCATGCAGAAATGCAGAAATGCCTCATGTATTCAAAGTGATTCGCAATTTCAGTACAAGGAATGACGTTGTATATTTGTTAGTCTCAAAGTTATCACATTGTATTGGGAATTTGTTTTATATATCTTATTGACAAGTGACCATACTTCCGTGTGTATTTGTTGCAATCTACGACATA